>SEOQ01000106.1:27049-51115 GCA_004679275.1 Dentipellis fragilis
ANTAGCCCNNCNNNNTTTTAATAGAACTATAAGTTCTATATGATATACCCGAATATCCTCTATACTCTTCATCTATACCGGAGCATTATCTTTAAATGTTTTATATATTCACTCAATTGGATCAGGTATAGGAATCTATAGTGGTTTATTCCATATAAGTGTGATCTCTCAATTATTTGATTTATTTTTATCAATAATAGGATCATTAATCTTAGTTTCTTGACCTTTAATCACAAAAAGATTAGTAGGTGAAAATTTAAAAAAAGAAATAATAAGTAATTTAATCTCTATAAATAATTATCCTACAAAATATTCTGTGATAGTTTTAATTTCAACATTAGGTTCTACTTTATTAATCTCTTCTTCTGATTTAATTTCTATTTATTTAAGTATAGAATTACAATCTTTTGGAGTATATATTTTAGCTTCTTTATATAGAAATTCTGAATCAGCTATCTCTGCAGGTTTAAAATATTTCTTATTAGGAGCCTTATCATCATGTTTTATTTTATTAGGATGTGCTATCATTTATACTTTTGTAGGTTTAACTCAATTAGAATCAATTTATAGTTTAGTCTCTTCTTCTGATCAAATTAGTATCACTTTAGGATTTACTTTAGGAGTAATTTTAATGTTTATAGGATTTTTATTTAAAATAGGAGCAGCTCCTTTACATAATTGAGCACCTGATGTATATGATAATAGTCCTACAATAGTAACTATTTGATTAACTATTATGCCTAAAATTTCTATTTTATTATTATTATTAGAATTACAAAGTCAATTAGGAATATTAAATTCATTAGTATCCTTACCTTTATCACTTCAATTTACTTCTATAGAAAATTTTAATATAAGTGAAAGTACTAGTTATATCTTAACAAATTTATTATTAATAAGTTCTTTAATCTCATTATTAATAGGAACAATAGTAGGTTTATCTCAAATCAAATTAAAAAGATTATTTGCCTATAGTACTATCTCTCATGTAGGATTTATGTTATTAGCTTTAGCTATCAATAGTGAACAATCTACTGAATCATTATTATTTTATATAATTCAATATTCTATAACAAATTTAAATAGTTTTTTAATTATAATAGCTTTAGGTTTAATTATATATAGTCAAATTAATACTGAAAAAATGAATATAGAAGAAGCAAAAGGATCTGAAAATGATATAATGAATATCTCTGAATTAAAAGGTCAATTTTTCACAAATCCTTTATTAAGTTTAAGTTTAGCTATTTCATTATTTTCAATGGCAGGAATACCACCTCTAATTGGATTCTTTTCAAAACAGTTTGTTTTATATTCAGCTATCCAAAGTGGATATTATTTTATGGCTATTGTAGCTATAATAGTAAGTGTAATAAGTGCTTCTTATTATTTAAAAGTAATTAAAGTATTACATACAGAAGATACAGAAATCAATTCTTCTGAATTATCTAATGGATCCGATTCTGATATAAAAGTTCAATTAATTGAAGATCCTGATTATAATATAATAGGAAGTTATCATAGTTTCTTAATTTCTACTTTAACTTTATCTATCTTATTATTCGTTCTTAAACCTTCTATTTTATTAAACAGTACAACATTACTATCATTATCCTTATATCAATTTTAATGAATACTTTAGCAATATTATTTATATTTGTACCTATATTAGCTTTTTTATTATTAGCAATAAATGTCTTATTAGCACCACATAGACCAGATGAATTCAAGGTATCAGCTTATGAATGTGGATATAGTCCAGTGAAAGGACAAACTAGATCTAATTTTCAAATACATTTTTATGTAGTAGCTATGTTATTTTTAGTTTTTGATTTAGAAATTTTATTATTATTTCCTATAGCAGTAACTTTATATCAAGTAAGTACTTTTGGTTTTTCAATAGCTATTATTTTTTTCATAGTTTTAACTATAGGATTTGTATTAGAAATAGGTTCAGGAGCTATAGCTTTAACAGATTAACTTTAAATTATGATTTGATTAATTTTGACAATTTTTATAATTGCAAGTATCTTCTACTCTTTTGGTTCTTTACCTAGTTTGGATCAAATGATAGATATTATTTTCATATCTACTATACAGTTAGTGCAACCTGTTCCTGTTCAAGGGTTTTTAGACGATTTAATCGGTCAGAGAATGTTTGTTGAAGTAGTTTTACTTATTTTATCTATAAGTTTATTTTTATAAATTATTTTCTTTATGTTTAATATAGTAATAATTTTAAATAAAGATAAAATTATTAATAGATTTAATAATAGATATATAGTCTGATATATTAAGTATCAAGTAATTTTAAGTAAAATTACTTTATTCTATTTTCCTTTATTATTATTAACTGGTTTATTTACTTTATGTCATGGGCATTATTGGTTAATAACACATCAAATTCCTTATTTTGACATAGATACAGATTTACATCAGTATGTTTCTTCATCTTCAAGTGTTTTAGGTTTAGTTTTAAGTACCAAGATTAAATCTCATTTAAAATAAATATTCCAAATAATAAAATTTAATTTTTTATAAAAAATTTCCCCCTTTTTTATAAAGATTGAAGATTTATAAGAAATATTATTAAAATTATCTCTATCTATTTTTAGATCTTTAATTTAATATTATCTTTTTAAATTAATTTTAACTATTAAAAGAATCAAATATCTTTAGGGGAAATCTGATAATGGTAATCAGTTGTACTTGCACTACAAATATGATAGTTCGACTCTATCTTTCTCCATAAAAAATAGTTTAATCATCTAATTTTATTTCTATAATAATTATTTTTATTCTAAATTATAGTTATTACTAATATTATTATTATAATTATAATTTATATCTTATAAAATATAAAATAAAAAATAATAATAAAGCCTCGGTTGCTTAATGGTTAAAGCGCTCCATTGAAGCTGGAGAGACAGTGATTCGATTTCATTCCGAGGTATAAATTTCTCTAAAAAATATAATAGTCAATATATCTATTTATTTTTTTATATAGTTTTTATAATTATTTATAAGATAAAATTTAAAATATTAAATTAAACTAGCCGGAATAGTTTAATTGGTAAAACGAATTCCTTGTAAGACTTTAATATTGGTTCAACTCCAGTTTTCGGCAAAAAATAAATATATCAAATAAATATATAATTCCTATTTATTTTATGATTATTATCTTAAATTAAAAGGTAAAATATATATTCCTTTTTAATCAAATAATGAAGTTAAAAAAGGGAATAACTTATAAAATTTAAACTATTTAAGGATAACTATCTTATTTCATTCTCAAATATAAAAATAATTTCTAATTTTAAATTATAATTAAAAATGAGTTAAATTAAATTTATATTTCGCTAATGGAATCTAATATAAAAGAGGTAGAATTAGTTTAATTGGTAAAATAACGTCTTGTGGCGACGATGTTCAGAGTTCAAGTCTCTGATTTTACCCAGATAAAAAAGAGTAAAGTCAACTTAAGTTGGTTATTAGTTTTTAAGATATTAAAAATAATTATAGTTATATAACTATATATATTTTAAAATAAATATTAACTAATATTCATTCATTTAAATATTAGAATTTTAAATTTTACAAGAAATAATATTTATTTTAATAAATTAATATTAAACTAATAAAAGGTCAGGTCTTAAAGCTAAAAAAAATTTAATAATATTCAAAACAAATTTTTTTTTTATTATATTATAAATGAAATTTATTTAAATAAAATAATATAATATGTTAACAATATGATATATCTATATAGAGTAAAAAAAGTATGGTAATAGTAAGGCGATTTATAAATTGAAATAGTCTTTATTTAAAAAGAGAATATAATTCTTTACTTTATTTGTGTTATTTTATGCTTTAATTAGCTTAAAATTTCCTTTTTAAACACTTAAGTTTGTTTCATTTTATTTTTTAATTTGCTAATAACATTCCTATGTCTGGCTTATAAATATTTAGTAATATTCAGTGTATTGTAAAGAGATTAAAATATTTTTATCTCTAAACAAATATTTATTTAAATAATTTTAAATTAGTATATTTATTATACTAAAAATAAAAATGAAAAATTTAAATATATACTAAACTAGTTTAATAGTTAATCGACTAATTCAAATTTATATTTGTTTTTTATTGGATAAAATAATATAGGTATAATACATTTAATTGTACTATCTTTATTGAAAATAATCTAATCAAAAATAAAATATCGAAAGCTGATATAGTTTAATTGGTTAAAACATACCATTCATGACGGTAAAACAAAGGTTCGATTCCTTTTTTCGGCTTTATAAATTGAGGATTTAATCAAAAATAGAATCTAATATAAATTATTATTATAAAATAAAAAGTAAAAAAGATAATTCATTTAATAATATTAAGAATATTTATTTATAACCTTCTTTTTTTATTAGAATGATATATTATTTTATTTACTATTAAATCTTTATATTAAAATAAGAAGAGAAAAAGAATATAGTTTAATATTCTTTCTATCTATTTTTATAGTTATAATAATTTAAATTTAATATTAAATAATAATTATCTTTAAAGATAATTAGATTAATTTAAGAATAATAAATTAAAAGAAAAAGATATAGTTTATGAATAGTATAATTTAGTATAAATTTTAAATAATCAATATTTAAATTTTAAATTATATATTAAATTTTAATCTTATAATAAAGAAAAAATAGCAAAATTCAATCAATAGATTAAATAATTTATAATTAAATAATTATTAAAATAAAAATAAATTGAAATAAAAATAAAAATAAAAATAAAATATATATAAAAAATAAAATTTAAAAAATGAATAATCAGTGAATAAAAGTGTAATTAATGATAAATTTTAGAAATTAATATTATAACAGATAGTTTTAAATCAATATTAACACTTAAAAGTATCGATGACAATTTTAGATATTTAACATCAAAGTATTTTAAAGGAGTTATTAAGGATAACTAGCAAATTTATAGAAAAGGAGGTCTGTTACCAAAAGCCACAAGTTAATAAAAAAAAGATACAAAGTTTTCTTTTTATCTAATATTATTAATCCTAAATTGTGGCGATCCTAAGGGAAACCTTTTTTATTTTTACTTCCTGAAGCAAAACATTGTATTAGGGAAAGGAAAGGAAATCAACCGAGACTCCGAAAGTAATGGTGAGTGAAATCGGATTAGCCTAAAAATAAGTTTAGATTAGAAACAAAAAAGAAATTAATTAATTTATTCTTTAATTTCTCCATAGAAGGTATCCAGTCCTGTATAATTTAAAATTATTCAAATTAAATAAGTACGACGAGAGAAAACTTGTTGGAATATAGGGGTACCATCCTCTAAGGCTAAGTATTATAAATTTAGCGATAGTGAAAAGTACTGTAAAGGAAAAGTTGAAAAGTGAGTTTTTTAACGAAGTGAAATAGTTTTGAATTAGTAACTCTATAAGCAGTCGAAGTTTTATAATAAAAAATGACGGCGTACCTTTTGCATAATGGGTCAGCAAGTTAATGGGAGTAGCAAGGTTAAAAGCCCTAGCGAAAGCGACTAGACTAATAGTTTAAATTATATTTTTTAATTTAAATATTTATCGTTTTTTAATAAGAAAAATTTATTTTTTTTTTATTATTAAATTATAAATAAAATAATCCCTTGTTAGATTATTTAATAAATAGCTAATAAGTGACTTATTTTCTAATAAAAATTAGTATTGGATTAGTTACTTCTATTAGACCCGAAGCCAGTTGATCTTTCCAAGACCAGATTATAATGGATCGAACGGTTGAATGTTGCATAATTCTCCGATGAGTTTTGGAAAGCGGTGAAATGCCAATCTGAACTGGTGATAGCTGGTTTTCTACGAAACATATTTAAGTATGACATCTATTCAAAATTTATGGAGGTACAGCACGGCAATTCCCAACAAATAATAATAAAATTATTAGGCGTTTAGGTTGCGGGGACCTCGAAAATCTTACCAATGGAAGTGAATCTCGGAAGTACATAAATTGATGATAGATATTCAGACTGCTCATGATAAGTTGGGTAGTCAAGACGGAAACAGCCGAGAACATGGATCAAGGTCCCAAATGATTATTAAGTGAAATTAAGGATGTAACACATTGAATGCAGCTGTAAAGTGAGCTTGGAAGTAGCTATCTTATAATGACCGTTGTAACAACGTATCAGCCCTTAGATTGTTGCGCCGAAAATTTAACGGGTCTAAATAATCCACCGATATCCTGTTGTTTTAGAAGCTATTAATATACTATAGTTTATCTATTTTAATATAAGATTCTAAATCTAGGTAGTAGAACATTCAGTTTAACTAATGATAAACAGTGTTTCATTGTTTGTAAGTAACTGAAGAGAGAATGCTGACATGAGTAACGTAAAAAGAAGTTATAATACTTCTCGCCGAATACGAAAGGGTTATAAGGAAAGGTTAAACCACCTTATGTTAAAGCGGCCTCTAAGATTTAAAGCTAAAGCTTTAATTGATGAGTAAGATACTGAAAGTCCAAAATGAGAAAAAAGGACCAGGAAAAAAAAAGTATCACATTAAATTTATTCTTTTTAAAATAAAGAGTTAAATTTAATCTTTACTACCGTACCCTAAACCGACACAGGTTCGTAGGTAGAGTATACTAAGGCGTAGAGCTAAAAGTTGTTAAGGAACTCGGCAAGTTCTCCTCATACGTTTGACAATAAGAGGAACCATTAATCATTAAATTAGCGATAATTTAATAGTATTATATGGTATAATAAAATCGGAGGCCCCGACTGTTTACTAAAAACACAATTCAGAGCAATGATCAATATCATAGTATTCTGGATGAAATTTGCCCAATGCCATTAACATAAGAGAGGTAATGGGTAACTGTTACTGATCGAAAGTCTGGTTAATAGCGGTCTTAACTATGAGGATCCAAAGGTAGCAAAATAAATTGGCCATTAAATGTGGTCTGGTATCAATAATGTAACGATGGTCTCACTGTCTCTACAACTTGCTCAGTGAAATTGAATTACCCGTGCAGATGCGGGTTACCTCCAGGGGGACGGGAAGACCCTATGCAGCTTTACTGTAGTTAGTTNTNNNNTTTTTTTTTATCTTTAGTTAATAGTGATTAGGGATGTCGATAGACGAAAGATGGAATACCTTAGAGCTAAAATTTGATTAATGTTTACCTTAATAATATTAAGGGAGAGTTGACTAATTGGCAGTTTGACTGGGGCGGTCGTCTTTAATAAAGTAGCAAAGTACATCCAAATATTTTTATTTTTAATAAATATTTAATATGTAAATATTAGATATACACACTAAAACATAGAAAAACAAATTTTTTTTAAAAAAACAAATTTTATTTTATCTCAATTTTAATTTTTATAAGGTATTGCTAGACATTGAATGGAGATCAATTAACCAGTGAAAGGTTATGGAGAGCGTAATGGCGGAAAGCATGCTTAACTGAAAGACTTAGGAGTCGCACAGATACGTAAGTAGGGCATAGTGACCCCTCGCTATAATATGGAATAGACGGGGATCAATCGATAAAAGTTACGCTAGGGATAACAGGCTGATAGCCGGTGAGAGTACACATTGTCCCGGCTGTTTGGCACCTTATTATTATAATATTTTATTTTATCACAGTTTAATACTGAGATAATTATATTAGACATTGGGGAATTTTAATAGCAATATTAACTTAGAAGTTGGCTATATGCTGGAACACCCTTAGAGCTTTAAGTACTATTTATCTTTTTTATAGTTATATTTATACTAAAGTTAAAAGTGAAAATTTTAAAGATTGGGCAATCAGCAGGGAAGTTATTTAGAATAGGTAATAGCTACTGTTAAAACTATCTAACCCCTCAACGACTACACGCCAACATCCAGAGCTATATAAATTGTATTCTTTATACTGGATGAAGATATAGTCTAAACTTAATTGAAAAATTAAGAATTATTAGTTTTTACTAATAAATAATGCGATGTCGACTCATCCTATCCTCCGGGGGAAAAAGCTTGGAAGGGTTCGGCTGTTCGCCGATTAAAAGGGTACGCGAGTTGGGTTTAATACGACGTGAGTCAGTATGGTCCCTATCTTCTGGAGGGATAAATAGTAAAAAGGGGCAGACCTTCTAGTACGAAAGGATCAATAGGCTGTGTTTCTCTAGTGCACCAATTGTTGAAAATAGATGTTATTCTTTTTAAGGATAACTAAAACTATGAGTAGGCATAGTTGGGTAGCCACAAACATAATAGATAAGCGCTGAATGTATATAAGCAAGAAACTAACCCCTAGATACTATCATCAGATTTATCTGATTTTATAAGAAATAGAACATTTCTTGATAGGATGCAAATGAAAATACTGTAAAGTAATAAGTTTAGCATTACTAATTTATTAAATAGACTTGATGTTTAAAATTGTTAAATCATTACTAATAAAAAAAAAAACAAGATTGTTTTTTTTATTAAACTGATTAAAAAAAATTAGAATTAATTTAATTAAAAACAAAAAAGATATATCTTTTTTTATTATTTTATTTATTTATATTATTCTAAATATTTTTTTATTCTTAAAACTTTATTAAGAAATTATAAGTATAAAATTTATTTCTTCTATAAAAAAATAAATTAAATTTAATATACCATGAACAGAAAAAAATTACTAGAAATACTAGGTTGTACTAGTACAGGAGCTGGCCTACATCAATGATATGTGATGATGAAGGGAAAAAATAGTGAACAAAACCTACATCAGGAAGTAACAGAATCCTTAAATATAGCTCGAGAAAGTTTAGATAAACTTAATGTAGTAGAAGCTAAAATTAATACCATAGTAAATAGAGAAGAAGTTACAGAACAATTAACTGAGGGTTTAAATCATATGACTAAAGTTAAAGATATACTAACTGAAAATACTATTGAAAATTTAAATAAAGATCCTGAAAAATTATTAATAATTAAAGATAATGTTAATAAAGGGTCAGATATAATTAAAGCCGTTATTGATAAATACTCTAATAAATTTTGAGATGGTAATAACGATATTTTTGAAAAAATATTTTCTATGAAAAATGAATACTTTGATTATATTAATACCTTATCTCTTTTTGATGCTGCTATGATTTTTCATATTATTCTATTAATTAGTATAGTTATTAGTACTTTTAACGTCTTAACTTTATTATTCGGAGATTATTTAATAAATTTACTTCAACTTGATAAGAAATTTCCTAAGTTAGCTAAATTATTAATAATCAGAAGAAAAGCTATGAATATGAGCATATTTTTCAGTCTTTCTTATATTATACTGATCTCAATAGGGTTTATCTATACAGATATATATGCATTATTAAAATAAATATATTTAATCTTATATGTTCTCTATTACCTAAAAATCCTTATCATTCTGAGGACTCCTCTTTTTATCTTTATCTAACTTCTTTGATATAATAATTTAAAATTGAAAATATTCTCAATTAAAATTTTTTATATAAAANCAAAGATTGACTTTAAAATAAAGTTAAACCCCACCCCTTAAATTAAAAAGGTGAGGTTTGTTATTTTATCTTATAAAATAAGAACTATTTTAATTTATAAAGCATAAGTTTTAAATACTTCGTGTATCTCAAGTAAATCTAACTCAATTGTTTATCTTTTTATTTATGTTTAAAAATTTGTTAGTTTTATTTAAGTAGTATTTAACACCAAATTGATCAATAATAAAAATTTTAGTCAAAAAATGTTCATTACAATAAATTAATTTAAATAAATTGACTGCTTAAATATACATTCTTACAAATTACTTCAAACAATTATGTACAACCTAAAACAATTTTGTTGTACCTTTTCTAATAATTTGTTTATTAAATAAAATGAAACTAACTATCTAAATATAGTTAACTAAATATAACAGATATTGTTTATTTATTACTCCATTATTAATTAATTATAAATCTTAAAACAAAAACTAAAAATTTGTTACTAATAAATAGTATAAATTTTATTAGTACAATAAAAATTTTGTTTTATAATGAATCAAGTAGGTAAATACAAGAGATATAAATACCTAAAGTATTGTAAATATAAGTGATATCTTTAAAAAATGAAATAAAAATTTTACTTAGGAAAATTATTTTATTAAAAAAGATATAAGGTATTACAATTAGTATAAAAGATAATCTATAATTTTATATTCAAAAAATAATTTTTTATTTATAAAATAAAAATAGTTTAACTAAACTTTTGTTATTTTATTTTACTAAAATTTACTAATCTTTAATTACTGTATCTATTTTCATTTTTTTTTTATTCTTAGATCTAATTTCTAGTTTTTTAATAGACTAAAACTATCACTAGTTTTATGTTTTATATTCTTGAGAAAGGGGGGCTTTAAATATTTTATAAATATTGAGAAAGGGGGCTTAAAATAATAAAAAAAAATATATAATTTTTTATTATTTTTTTTTTTAATATTTCTCTAAATTGAGATACTACCGAATCTAATGCAGATTTACCTAAATTTATATTATTTATATGATATTTTTTAAAATATTCGTTAATTATAGCTGAATCAGAAAGAGTAGAATCGTTATTTTTTGAATATATTTCTATTTTTTTTCTTAATTCATTTTCTAAAATTTCAATTGAAAGAATATCATTTTTAAAAATTTTAATTTTATCTTGTAAGTCTTTAATGCTTTTTTGAAGGGATTTAATCTTTGTTGAGTTTTGAGTTTTATTGTTTAACTTTGATTTTAATTCATCAATATTTCCTTTGGTTGTGTTAACCTTAAGATCTATTGTTTTTTTTTCTGAGATTAATTTATCTAAAGCTAGAATATCCTCCTTTAAAATAATTTGTTTAAAAATTTCAATATTATCAGGATATAGATCTAATGTAAATTTGAAAGATGTTGATAAATTTTTATGATTTTCATAAATTTCATTTTTTTGATATCCCATCAAATATAGAAATTTAGTTAATTGAAAATCAGTTGTAGATAGAAAGTGTCTTTTTGTAATACTTCCTCCACTAAGATTTATTTTTATTAATTTAAATAATCTCTGTATAGTAATTCAATCTGAATTTTCGAATATAAATATGACATTATTAAGAATATTGGTATTAATAGGATCATTTATATTATTAGGGTTTTTTTCTAAAATTTTACTTAATAGAGTATCTTTAAAATTATCATAAGGTAAAAAATAATTTAGAGAGCATTTAAACTCAATTAAATATTTAGAGTGAATAGTAATATCATGAAAAGCATCTGGTCTAGATAAAATTCTAAATATAAAACAAGGTTCATTATAATTAAGCAGATTATAAATTTTATCTTTGTCAGTATAACATACCGTACAGGTTAAGTGTATGAAATCTTGTGTGTTATCCTTTAGATTATATATTGGTGTCATGTTTGCTAGTAAGTATATTTTTGTAGTCATTTTTTGTTTTTTTTTTTAGAAGTATTTAATTATCATTTAATACAGTAGTTTGTAGTAAAGATTAAAAACACCAGGGGAATAAAGTCAAACTAATTTTTACTATTTTAGAATAGTTTTCTATGGGAATTTAAAATAAAGATAAATCTTTAAATATTAAATTAATTTAACTGTATTTTATTTTAGTTTAAAATAGCTATGCCTCTATTCTAATAAAAAAATATTTAATATCTTGAAAGATAAAAAAGTTACAGTCTCTTTTAAATAAAAAATTTTATTTAAACATATGAATTATTTTAGAGGTAAATCAAAAATTAGCTTTAAATTTCTATAAAACTCTATCTCTTTTTTTTAAAGTTGATTTATATATTCTATTTTTTATAGAAAATAAAAGTATTATATACTCTATATAATACAAAAAAAAAAAAAATAATTATTACTAATAAAGATAAAAAAAGATAATAAAATTATTTATAAAAATCCCTCCACTTATTAGTATAATTATTCATTAAATAAGTTTATTTATTTAATACACTTAACAAAGGTACCCAAAGGAATGAATTTTACAAATTATACAACTATGAATCTTTCAATATTTTTATTTTTAATAGGAGTATTAGGTTTTATTTTATTAATTAATGATAATTTAAGTCATTCTTCTAATTCTAATATCGGTCACAATAGTATAATAATTGGATTATTAAATAGTTTTAATAAATATATTCCTAGTTGATTAAAAACGATATTAAAATTAATCTTATTTAGTATTATTATCTTTAGAATATTTGGAATACATACTATTTTTGATATATTTTTTAATTATACAAAATTAATTTGTATCATAATATGCTTTTTTGCGATTATATATGAACTATTTTATATTTTTATGCTATTCATATTTAGTAGTGGTAAAATAGAAATATCTGATTTATTACCTATTTATATACAAAATTGATTAACTATGTTTAAAGAATTAAGTGCTAATAGAGATATACTAAAAAATACTTTAGAATATATATATATTCATATTGGTATTTATTTTATAATATTAATATTAATACTAATATTTTTTTAATATTTGAATAATATAAGATTATAAAAGTAATCTCAACTTAAACCCCATTCCTCAGATTAAAAAAAGTTTAAATTTATTAAAAAATAGTATTTGTATTTAAAGGTAACAATACTATGTAAAAACAAAAAGAACCTTTTTTCAACAAAAACAAAAAATAAAAAAGTAAAAAATGAATAATAATAAAAAAACACAAAAAAATGATTATATAATAAATCAAAAAAATGAAAATATTATAACATATATATTAAATTCTAGTTTTTATAATCAATTTAAGAATATAATATCTAAAGAGATCTTTTTAGAAAATAAACAATTATAAATAGAAGAATTTTCATTTGATAAATGAAAAAATGAATATTTAAATTTATTAGAAAATAGTGTAAAATTATAGTACTGGTTATGGTATCAATATAGTAATATCAACAATAAAAAAAAAAATTAAAAAATATATAGATGATTATATAACAAGTAAATATGGTAATAAAAAGATATATTTCGAAATATATAGAAAAAACCTATGGATATAAAAACATATAATTGTATATATTTAACAACAATTTAAAAGAAGAAGATAAATATTTTATCTATCTGAAAAGATTTGATAATTCACACTATCTATTTGATTTAAAATAAAGTCATATTATAGGAGGATACAAATCACTAAGGTGTTTATAATCATTATAATCATTTTAGCGAGGTCACATTTTTATTTCTAAAACAATATTAAACTATAATGAACAAACTTAATAATACTTTAAATCTTTCTGTAAATCCTTTAGTAGGTTTACCTTTATCACAAACAATAAAACATACAGGTGAATCTGATTTAACTTTAGATACTTTATTAAATTCCATAAATACTAAAGATACAAATAAAACATTATCTAGAAAATATATTAAAAAAAATATAAATAAATTAATTTCTTATAATCAAGAATTCATTGAAAATAAAGATAATCAATGATTAAATAAAGAAGCTAATACCTTCTCTCTTACAAATCTTTCCGTATCAAATCAAGAATTAAGATTAAATACCTTAGAAGAAAATAATAGAGATATAACTATTAAAAGTGAAAATAAAATANAAAAAAAATATTTTTTTAAAAACAATAGTACCTTTTAATGAACAATTAGCTAGTTATAATCAAATAGTTTATAATTTTAATAAAAAAAATAATCAAATGATTAAAAATATTTATTCTATCATTGAATCTGCTTTTTATTCTATCTCTAGTTTAATTAGTAAACCTATCTATTTTATTACTCCTAATAATATTAAAATTCAACTATTTTTTTATTGAAATCCTTTAAATAAAAGTTTAAAAAAATCAAAAACACAATCTAAATTTTTAATTTTAAATCAAATTAAATTAGATAAATTAGCTAGTTTCTTAAGTAAAATTTTTAAAAAAGAAGTGGATATTGAATTAACAAGATTATATTATCCTTATTCTGATAGTAATATTTTAGCTAATCTTATTGGATTATTTGTTAGCGCTAAAAGATTTAGACGATTTAGAAATACTATTTTTCAAAAAGCTAAAATTAAAAATCCTACTAGAATGACAAAAAGAATATCTAATACTCTTATCCCTTCTTTCATCTCTGGTTTAAAATTAAAATTAGCAGGAAGAGTTTTATCTAAAAATATGAATGTTAGAGTAAAATCTAAAACAATACAAAGAGGTACTTTAGCTAGAACTAAAGCTAATTTAGTGAATTCTTCTAGATTTACTCATAAAAATAGAAGAGGAGCCTTTAGTATTACTGTGACAGCTGGACATCTAATTGTACAATAATGAGCTAGTGATTATTTATTTTATTTTATTTATCATTTCCCCCCCCCCCAAAAAAAATAAATTATTTACTTTATTGTAAATAATATTTTTTATTATAATAATCAATGTATTCCTTCAATTAACAAAATTTATTTATTTAATTTTATTAAAGAAGGTTACTTTGGTGGGATTACAGATGTTTATATTCCTTATGGACGTGATTTAATTTATATTGATGTAAATTCTTTATATCCTTATGCTACTCTTAATCCTATGCCTGATACTGAGTGTTATTTTTTAGAATCCTTTGAAGATAAAGGTTTAGATCTTGATAATTTATTTGGATTTTTCTATGCACGCGTTAAAACTAATGATCTTTACATAGGATTATTACCTGTTCACATAAATAATAGGTTAATATGTCCAAATGGAGAATTTTACGGGGTATGAACTAGTGAAGAACTTAAATTTGCAAAATCTAAAGGATATGAAATGACAGTAATTAAAGGTTATCAATTTATTAAAGTTAATAATATTTTTAATGATTTTATTAATGATTTATTTAATAAAAAAGAAATTCTAGTGGATTTTTAAAATTAATTTACAAAAGTTTATTAAATAATTTTTTAGGTAGATTCGGTTTGAATATAATTAAACCTATAACACAAACCGTTAACAAAGAAAAAAGAGATTATATTTTTTCTACTAGAATTGTACATTCACATACTTTGTTAAACGATGATAAATTTTTAATTACATATACTCCTACTATTAACAAAGAAATTTGTTTTGAACATGGTTTAGATATCATGAAAGTTTTAGAAAAAGAATCTAAAACAACAAACATTGAAAATAATTTAGATTTATTTAAAGATATTTCAATTGCTACAGCAGCTATTGTGACTAGTTACGCTAGAATTTTTATAAACAAAATAAAATTAGAAATTTTAGAAAATGGTGGTAATATTTATTATTATGATACAGATAGTATTGTTTTAAATAATACTTATTTAAATAATAATTAGATTGGAGAGAATATCGGACAATTTAAATTAGAATATCAAATTAAAGAAGCTTATTTTATTTCTAATAAAACTTATTGTTTATTTTTAACTAATGGAGATATTGTTATTAAAACTAAAGGTGTTATAAATAATTCTATTTCTTTAGAAGACTTTAAAGAAATGTATTTTAATAATAAAAGTATTAAAGCTACTAAATTCAATACAGTCACTAATTATGAAAAAGCATCAGTATTAATTGAAAAAAAAAGATGTATTATTAAATTTTGATTCTTATACAAAAAGAGAAAAGTTTTTAATAACGAAGGTATTTGAATTAATACTAAACCTTTATTATATAAAAATATAACATCTAAAAATAAATAAATTTTCCCCCCCACTTTTTTAATTCATTTTATTTTTTAGATTTATTTCTTCTTTAAATTTCACTTTATTAGTTTTATAGCTATCTATTTATAGATAATCTATTTGATTATCATTATTATTAAAATATTATTTTTAAAATAAAATAATATTTTACAATTATAGTATAAAAAAAATATTTTAAGTAAGATAACTAGTATTCTTTCTATTTATTATAAGAATTTTTAGTTAAGAATGTATTCTATAATTAAAAGAGTACTATTTTTATTTTATTAATTTAAAATAAAGAATTAAATTAGTACTTTTAAATAAATAAAATTTATTTAATTCATCTATTCAATATCTCATTAAAAAATATAGGCTTAATAGCAGAGATAGTTCTTTAATATTCAAGAATGAGAACTCAAATTAAATTAAAAAATCAATGATAACAAAAATTAACAAATTTTTAGTTAGAGTTTTCACTGAATTAAAAAGTGGTTGGACTCTATCTAAATTACCTGTTCAAGTTGAAAAATATGAACAAAAATTATATATAAAACTAATTAAATTTATAGGGGCTATTTGTGTCTTCTTAATTGTAAGTGGTACAGCTCAACAATATAATAAATTAACATTTTATATTATATTTATTTTTTCTTTTATTTACTCCTTATATAGATTATTTATAGCATTATGATTCATAATACAATTTATAATTAATTTATTTAACGGTAAATTAATTGTACGGAATTCACCTGTAAATGTATTAAATACTATACTTAAAGGTATAGGTAATGTTGCTAAAGGTACTATAAGTTTTGGTGTAGGTACTGGTATGACATATTGTTTATCTTATGAACTAGATGAAATTTTAGTTCAAGAAGGGAAAGAACCTTATTTTTTGGCTGGAATGAGAAAAATGATTAAAAATATGGGAGCAGAAGAATATGCTAAACTATTTTTAACTAAAGTAGGTATTAAAGATCGATTAGATAAGACAAATTTAAGAAGTATAACAGATTTACTGGATTCAATGAGTGCTGAAGAAAGACAAAAATATGAGTCTGAAACAGGTCAATCTTGAGACGAATTCTATAATTCACATAAAAAAATACAAGAAAATGTATTTAAATCAAAAATAGAAAGAAATGATTCTATCTCAAAAGAGATTATAGATTACGTAGAAAAAGAAGACCCATTTAAAACAAAATAATAAATGAAGTTTTCAATTATTAATTTAATATTTATTTCTAAAAAAAATATATAAATAATATATTCTATCTTTTTTTTATTTTAATAAACCCCCTTAAATTATAATTTAATTATTATTAATTCCCCTATTGATAAATATTAATATTTTAATTTATAATTTAAATTATAATAAATATAGTATAAATTATCTTTAAAGGATGATAATTAGTATTCTCTCTATTTATTATAAGAATGATTAGTTTAAGATAAAAATTCTATAAATAAAAGAGTACTATTTTAATTCTTTATTTTAAATTAATAAAATAAAAATAGAATCAAATTAGTACTTTTAAATAAATAAAATTTATTTAATTCATCTATTCAATATCTCATTAAAAAATATAGGCTTAATAGCAGAGATAGTTCTTTAATATTCAAGAATGAGAACTTAAATTAAATTTATTATACAACATGCCACAATTAATTCCATTTTATTTTGTAAATCAATTTTCATTTTCATTCTTAACTTTACTTGCTTTAATTTATTTATTTTCTAAATATCTATTACCTTTATTTACTTTCCAACAAGTAATAAGAATGTATATAACTAAATTAAGTAATAAATCTTAATATTTTATTTATTAAAAAGATAAAAATATGAAAATATTCCAATTTATTTTAAATTTTTGTGAGATTAGTATACCTGAAAATTTAGAAATTTTATTATAAATTATTTTTAATACTTTAATACTAACTATAATTTTCTTAATTAATTTTATTTATATTATTGGTTATTTTTTATGTTACTATATCACACAAAAATCAACTTTCCTAAAAAATTTTCCTTTTCTAAATAAAATAGCAACTAAGTATGCCCAAATTTCTTTGCATTTTTTAATATTAGCTATATTATTGTGTTTATTTATTTTATTGTTCCTTATAATTTGATATATTCTTATTATAAAAAACATAAATTTATGGTAATTCATTTTATTAATAACTATTTTAAATAAAAAAAAGAATAAAGACTACATTTTATTTATATCCCCCTTTTTTAATATTTTAATTTAAACAAATAAATATGAATAATTAAATTTAATTAAAAAGAATAAAAGTAGAACTTTTATATTTTCTACTATATTCAAAATAATTTTTTATAAATAGTTATTATAAATTTTTCAATTTTAAGTTAAATATCAATCCCTATAATTAAATCTTAAAAATAATAGATTTAATTTTATTTATATATTAAATTAAAATTATTATCTTATTTATACTCTCTTTAAAAGAGTGAAGATTAGTTAACTTATTTAGTTTTTTATTTAAAGGTTTATTTAATATAAAAAACTAAAAATTAGTACAAAAATAAAGTTCTCGGAGCCCTTAGCTTAAATGGTAAAGTCCCTAATTGTCAATTAGGATTATCTCAGTTCGAATCTGGGAGAGCTCGCTTAAATAAAAAATAGTCTAAATTATTATCTCTTTAATTATAAATAACTTAATTTTAAAGGTATTTAAAATATTTCTATATTCATTTTGTTATTATACATTGTATATTAAAATATTAACTATAAAAATATAAAATATATAAATGTATTAATAAAATATTTTATTCTAATATTCAAAAATTTTAGAATAGTTAAATAATTCTACTTTATTTCATTCTTTTTATAGTATAAAATACTTTATATAATTCAATGTCAAAATAAAGAATCTTTTATAAAATAAAAAAGATATTTAACTAAAATAAATAAAAATAATATTCTTTTTTAAATTTTTAATCTTTATATAAAACGTATTTAAAAGGAAATAAATAAAATCATTTCATTTATTCAAAATTAATTATATATTATATTATTATAATCTAATTATATCTTTATAATATTCTCTTAGTTCAATGGCAGAACAGCATTCTTCTAAAATGGTAATTTTGGTTCGACTCCAAAAGAGAATAAAACTTAAGTCATTTTTATTTTAAACCTTTTTAATAGATATTTATTTTATTTTTAATTCATTTATAATTTTTATAATGAATTAAAGATAATTATTATTAAATATTAATTAAGAATAGTCTAATTATACTTAAGTAAAGGATATTTCCTTTTTAAATCTATTGCTTATTGTTACAGTGTCTTTTTAATATTGATTACCTTTTTTTTAATTACTTAGTAATATATTCACTTATAAATTTATTTTATTCATATTTATATTTATTTTTTTAATATTAATGAATATTATAGATGAGAAACTAAGTAAATTAAAAAGGGGTTACTTTTTTTACCTAGATTTAAAAATTTTAGGTTGTTTAGTTATTCATTAAATAACTATCATTCATATAGAATTTATTCACTCTTTTTAAAAAAATATAGTTTATTAAATCAAAAAATAACAATAACAAACTATATTAAGAGTCAAATACTATATGAATTTCTAATTAAAAATACTTAACTAATTATGACTACAAATAATTTAATGCTAACATATTTAAATATTCTATTAGGTTTAATAGATGTATTATTAGTAATATTACCTATATTACTATCAGTAGCTTTTATGACTATAATAGAAAGAAAACAATTAGCGGCTCATCAACGAAGAGTAGGACCCAATACTACAGGTTATTATGGTATACTTCAACCTTTTAGTGATGCTTTAAAATTAATACTTAAAGAAACAGTAATACCTTCTCAATCTAATAAAATTTTATTTTATTTAGCACCTGTGTTTACTTTAATCTTTAGTTTATTAGGATGAGGAATCATCCCTTTTGGACAAGGATTAACTTTATCTGATTTTTCATTAGGAGTATTATATACCTTAGCTTTATCCTCATTAGGAGTATATGGAGTTTTATTTGCTGGTTGATCAGCTAATTCTAAATATGCTTTTTTAGGTAGTTTAAGAAGTACAGCAGCTATGATCAGTTATGAATTAATTTTAAGTTCTTCTATCTTAATTATTATATTATTAACAGGATCCTTTAATTTTACAACTATAATTGAATCACAACAAGCTATCTGATTTATAATTCCCTTATTTCCTGTTTTTATCTTCTATTTTATCTCAATTTTAGCTGAAACAAGTAGAACACCTTTTGATTTACAAGAAGCTGAATCCGAATTAGTAGCTGGTTTCTTTACTGAACATTCAAGTGTTCCTTTTGTATTCTTCTTTTTAGCGGAATATTCATCTATTGTATTATTTAGTACAATAACAGCTATTTTATTTTTAGGTGGATATCATATACCTGAAATATTTGTAAATGAATCCTTTATAAATATACAATCAATAATATTAGGTTTAAAAACTTGTATTTTTTGTTTTATATTTGTTTGATTTAGAGCTACTTTACCTAGAATGAGATATGATGCTTTAATTGAATTATGTTGATTAAATTTATTACCTATAGCTGTAGCCTTTATTATACTAGTACCAAGTATTTTAATTGCTTTCGATATAGCTCCTTACTAAGTTTATATTCTATCTTTATTTTAATTATATTAATTTTATATTCATTAATAAAAAATGATTATAAAAAATCTAAATAAATAAAAAAGTAAATTTCATTTTTCTCTATAAAAATAGAGTCAATAATTTTAAGAATGATACTTCTTTTTTAATTTAAAATCCCCTTATGTAATTCTAATTTATTAAAAATAAAATAGAGATACCTCTATCCTATTTAAAAGGAATATATATTAAATAATTTAAATCAAAATAATAAAATTTGATTTTTTTATTTAAATCGAATTAAAAATAAATATAAAGGAAAGTAAAAATAACTTAAAAAAAATAATATTATTAATAAATTCTTAATTTAAAAATGAATCTTAATCTATTCACTGTACAAAACAGTATTAATAAAAGCCTATAATTTAATGGTAGAATGATTTCTTGATGAGAAATTAGTAGAAGTTCAAATCTTCTTGGGCTTATCTTTATATTCACTTTTTTTTTCTTTTTAAGAGATAGGATATTTATTCTTAATATTATCCTATAATCATTGTTACAGTGTTAATTATATTTTAATTACAATAAAAATTGAATTAAGAATAAATATGAAGATATTTCATAAATTTATACCCTTTTTTAACTCAATTATAAATTTTATACTTCTTTCATATTGTATCCTATCTTTTTAATAGGTTGCTTATCTATAGCAAAGTTTAATTATTATCTATAGATTAAATTTGATATTCCTTTTTAAAAATAAAATTTTAAATATTTATTATTTTTATTAAAATAAGTGAAAAAATAATATATAGATTGATTAAATTAAAAAAAAACTTTTTTAAGTTAAATCAAATGATACAAAAAGCTAAAAAAATAGAGGAGTTATTATAACTTATTTAGTTAAGTTAATAAATTAAAAAATTAAAACTCCACAGAAAAAAAAATCACGTTTAACGAGATAAAAATTTAAGATTACAAAATTCAAATCAACCCAAACCCAAATTTTAAAAATAAATGAGATTATTAAAAACCAATGTATTACTTAGATTAGTAAATTCGTATATAGTAGATTCACCCCAACCGACTAACCTTTCTTATTTATGAAATTTTGGATCCTTACTAGGTACTTGTTTAATATTACAAATATTAACTGGAGTATTTTTAGCTATGCATTATCAACCTCATGTAGATTTTGCTTTTAATAGTGTAGAACATATAATGAGAGATGTAAATTCAGGATGAGCTGTAAGATATACACATGCTAATGTTGCTTCCTTTTTCTTTATTTTTGTATATGCTCATATAGCTAGAGGTTTATATTATAGTTCATATAAATCACCTAGAATTTTAGTATGAACAATAGGAGTAATTATCTTAATCTTAATGATGGCTATTGGATTTTTAGGATATGTATTACCTTATGGTCAAATGAGTTTATGAGGAGCTACAGTAATTACTAATTTATTAAGTGCAATACCTGTATTTGGACAAGATTTAGTAGAATTAATTTGAGGAGGATTTAGTGTAAGTAATGCTACATTAAATCGATTTTTCTCTCTTCATTTCTTATTACCTTTTGTATTAGCAGCCTTAGCTATAGCTCATATGATGGCTATTCATGTACATGGATCTAATAATCCTAATGGAATTACTTCAAGTGGAGATAGAGTACCAATGCATCCTTATTTTACATTTAAAGATCTAGTAACTATCTTTTTCTTCTTTTTATTATTATCTGTTTTAGTTTTCTTCTATCCTAATTTATTAGGACATAGTGATAATTATATACCAGCTAATCCTATGAGTACACCAGCATCTATAGTACCAGAATGATATTTATTACCCTTCTATGCTATTTTAAGATCTATACCTAATAAATTATTAGGAGTTTTAGCTATGTTTGGATCTTTATTAATATTATTAATATTACCTATAACAGATTTATCTAGAATCAGAGGAAGTCAATTTAGACCTGCTATGAAAATAGCTCATTGATTCTTTATTGTTAATTTCTGTCTTTTATTCTGAATTGGATCACAACATCCAGAATCACCTTATTTAGAAATAGGTCAAATATCAACAGCCTTTTATTTTTCTTGATTCTTAATCATTGTACCAGCTATCGGTTTAATCGAAAATACTTTACTGGATATAGCTACTGAAGATAAATAAATTTAATTCACTATTTATTAATATAAATAAAAATGAAAAATTATAACAAGATTATTATTTAAATACTTTAAATCCCCACTTTTGATACTATCTACCTTATTATTTATTTAATATTTTCTTTTATATTTTAAAGAAAGAGTTTATTGAAGGAAAACCTTTTTGTTATAAATATAAACCTAAAAATGACTATTTATAACTAAACTCAGTATATTTTCTACCTAATAAATTTTATAATTATAAATAAAAAATAAATTTAATATAACTTATTTTTTATATTATTAAAATTAATTTAAAATAAAACAAACCTTTAAAAGTGAATAGATATCTATTCAGTTATCGTAATTTAAAAAAATAATAGATATTATTCTAGAAATTTAACGACACTCTATTAATAATTTAAATTTTTATTTAAATTCGAGTAATTATGAGATATAAAAAAAAGGATAAAAATTAGTATAGCTTAAATAAAACTATTTAAAGTAATATTGTTTTTNTTTTTTTTTTAGATATTTTATTATTTTAACTCTTCATTTGTTTTTATTCTATTTATCTTTATTTAAACTAAATAATTTCAATGAAAGAAAAAAATTTAATTTAAAAAGAGTATCTATTTTTACCAGAAATGAAATTTTAAATTTAAATTAAGAGTCCTTATTTGATTTCAATCATATAAGTTATATTTTACCCTTTTTCTTGGTTAAACCTACTTGAGTTAAAAACTCTTGTTTATAGCTTTTCATCGTTCAAATCATTCAAAAAATGATTTTAGATCGAACATTCAACTAAGGATGTAAGCTTAAAAATAAATTAAAAACAATATGAAACAATTTTTTATCGATATAGTAGCTTTTACTACTCTTCTTTCTACTGTATTAGTGATTACTTCTAAAAATCCAGTAGTAGCCGTTATATTTTTAGTATCTACTTTTGTAAATGCAGCAGGATATTTAATTTTATTAGGTGTAGGATTTATAGGTATCTCTTACATTATTGTATATGTAGGTGCTATTACTGTTTTATTCTTATTTGTTATAATGATGATTAATATTAATTTAACAGATATATTAGAAACAGGTTCACAATATACTAAAAATTTACCTTTAGCTTTAGCTGTAGCTTCTTTATTTATTTATGAAATCTTTACTATAATGCCCTTTAGTTTTAATAATGTATCGGGTATTTTTGGTATCTGAGATATTTTAACTCATTTTAATGATTTTATTTTAAATTCTAATATTGCTACTTTATTAGAAGTTAATATGACATTTAATCCTAATATTGCAGATTACTCATTTAATAGTTTTACACAAATAGAATCTATAGGTCAAGGTTTATATACTTATGGTTCCGTTTGATTAATTATCTGTAGTATAATTTTACTTCTTTCTATGTTATCTCCTATATTTATATTTTTATTAAGAAAATAATTCATAATTGAGAAGGATTAATTTATAATCACCATAAATAACTTCTTTTTTATTATAAAATATAAGTAAATCTATAGAATCAATTTTAGATTTTTTATATTTAATAGTTAAAGATCTGAATTAGTTTTATAATTTT
>SEOQ01000107.1:0-50999 GCA_004679275.1 Dentipellis fragilis
CAAAGTCGGAGAACTCTCGACGAGCAGTCTGTCCGTGACAACTTTCCTTTCAAAGCCCGCCGGCATTGTGCGGCGACGCAGGCGCCGAGCTGCTGCCGAGTACGGCACCCTGCCACCCTCTGACAAAGCGTGACTCATTGTGACGTTCCACTTGCCCTTGCAGCAGAAGAGTCGCAGAAAGACCCCCTTCGTCGGCATCTCTCTGGCACGTACACAGTCCCTTCAAAAAAATTGAAAGTTAAATAGACATGAGTTTAACATGCGCTACTAAGTTAATACCGAGGTTATAGAACTGGAAGGTTTGGGATGAAGTCACAAAAGTCGAGCGTTCCACTTCTAGTACGGATCGTTCCACTTCCCGTTACAGGATAGTACTTGAAAGACCGCAGTATAGTGATGATGACTGCAGTCTGCAAGAGTTGGGCGTCTAACTCTATAGCGGAGTTCATTAACGTTCATTCCCGTCTAATGTAGTCTCGGAGTCCGTTCACAAAATCCCTGTCGTGTCTCTGACCTCCAAACCTTGACCGGTGACCACTAGCAGAATTTCCGTCTTCCCGCTGACCGCAAAGGCCACAGCCAACATGAGAATGGCACTGTCGACTTCTTGACCAATAGCGTGTTGGGGTCCCAGCGAATATGCAATGAAAAAGTCATTATAGTGGAGAGTACATGACAGAAAAACAAAGCGAAAGTTATAAATGTTACAGACGAATGGTTTGGATAGATAGGTGGTGCATGCAAAGGTGAGAGGGATGCGGAGAGGCGGCAAAGATATACTGTTGTAACAAGGATGCTGAATGAATGGGATCGACGTTGGCGGAGGGAAGTGGGTATGAAGATGGAGTAATGGGCTACGCAATGGAGTTAAGTGAGGAAGCGAAACCAAGATCATGAAGATGAGGAAGAGGAGCAAAGATCGGGGAGGTCAGCGGACAAGAACAGAGGACCGTCCTCGTTATACCGCGTCTTCGCCAGACGGCGAAGCTCCGCCATACACAGCTTCGGAACCGTGCAACGATTGAAATACAACGTCGAAAGCGGCGTCGACGACTGCTGGCGCGCAGTTAACCGGTCAACGAAGTACTCGGGCCCACCCTTGCCCGCGTCGCTTGCGCCATCCTCCCCACCTGACATATTCGCGCGAGACATCCACAACGTCGACAGCTTCGGGAAGAGCAACTCTCCCGACCCGCCACTCGGGACGACATCCAGCTCCGGGTCCCCGAGCGGCGACGGCTTCCCGGGATCGGCAGAGACGGACATCGTCAGCGCCTCAAACAAGCTCTTCGCATCGACGGTCTCGCCGACGCGTATATGCTTGACATCGCTGCACAACGCAAAGACATCCAGCCACTCCTGCGCAGACCAGAACCTGCGATCACAATTTGGCGAGTCGTCGATGGACAGCGTTTGGATGTGGCTGGAGCCCAGGGCTTGGAAGACCCGGCGGAGCATCGAGTTGTATGTGGATTTGTCGAATGGCGGCCGGGCGGCCTCCGGGCCTTCGCCAGGCAGGGCCGCCCAATTTCGCCGCCAGAGGAAGCACAGGCGCAGGCAGGCGGCCCGCACTGTGTGTTCGTTGCCATTGCTGACGTAGCTCTGGGCTTTCAAGGCGAAGCCGTTCGCCAACGGCGAGATGCAGACGGTCAGGAACGGGTCGTGCCCTCTGAACGCCTTCGAGAACCCGCTGAGCAAAGAGAGGAGAGGCTCGAAGTTCTCCTCGGCGTCAAATGCGACGCAGGCGGCTCCGAGACTGGTGGCGGGCGGCAGTGTCAATCGCTCGAGAATATTGGTGCACTCAAAGACAGTGCCGGTGACGTTGAGCAAGGAAAGGCGCGGCATCCTGACGATCTCGTCCTTTCTTGTAACAAAGTTGACATGAGCTGGACGTGGAAGGATGGGGCGTTCAATGATGATCGTCTCGAGATGGGGCATGCTCCCAAACGACGTTATCAGCTCGTCCAGCCTGGTGACCGACGTCTGGTCCAGGAGAAGCGGCGGCTGAGATGGTCGGGGCGAAGGAAAAAGGGGACATCGCATCGCGTAAGAGGTGAACCTGTTCATAATTGGCGAGGTTCCAAGAAGATAGCACCCACGCAGCGTCATGCGGCGCAGCTTCGGCGCGTTTCCTGAAAGAAAGCCTGGTGGAAGCCGCACGCAGCTGTTCGGGTCGGTGTTGACGATCTCGAGGGTCTCCAGCATCGGCGCATGGTCCGTAAGGAGGTTTCCTAGACAGAGGAGATCGGTAGGTGGAGCAGAAAGCCAGAGATGTCGTGTATGGGTGAGGTGCGAAGCGATAAGATGCCCATAGTGGTTGATGGCCTTTGTCTCGCTCTTGTCTCGGGTGAAAGTCAACGGCGCAGCCTTCGCACGATCCAGCATCTCGCTGAACCACCTGTGCCCAAGTGTAAACACCAGCTCGTTTCCCCAAAGCCCCGCATCCTGCATCGCAACCTCCCGCCAATGGTGGCTGACATGGGTGACCCTTATCCATCCGAGATCCCGCGCGACAGTTGGTGGGCCCGAAGGCGACGGGAGTACCGTCCGTGAGCTCGGAGGCTCGTTGATGGCGACAAACGCGAAGACGCGGGCGAGGATCTCTGATGGAAGCCTCGAGGTAATGGAGAAGGAGTTTCTATGCGTGCGTATGGCGCAGATAAGCCAGTGCAGCGCGTGCAGCTCGTTGTCCAGCGTCTGCTGGGCGTCCGTGACCTTGTCGGCGTCGTGGAAGGTAGACGCATCGACTGGTGGGAAGCGCGGTTGGGCGAGGGAGAGCCAGTAGTCCTTGGCGGAGACGCTAGAGGCATACATCGAGCATGAGGGAGCACAAAGGGTATGACGAGCCGAGATCAGCACAATGCTTCTAGTAGAATATACTTCGGACGCACCTGGAGCTACTGCCCGAAGCCTGTGGGGCCTGTACAAGGCAAGACATCCTTAAACTCTGGACAATAAGCCCGAAGAATGTAGTTCGAACTAAGGATAGTCTATGGCCGGCGGAAGGCAGGGATGAGGGTTAAATGGAGAGAAGACGGAGCATCGATCAGCATGCCTGCAGCTGGTGGTAGACATAGTCCTCGCCGTGAGGCAGGCAACGTTCCCTCCATCGATGGCCTGTCCCACACGCGGCAGGCGGATTGCAAGGCTCGAGGCTGTCAGGAGTATAAACGGACCGCGCACGTCTTGCAACACGAGGAAGCATGGCGGCAGTTGTGTTCGGAACACAAAGAGCGTCGCCCCACGAGTTCATGGCACTTGCCAAATCTGACTAAGCGGAATGAAGGATGTCACGAAGCTGAGATATGGTGAGAACGGGATGCTAGATTGACTCTCGAATGAAACATACAACGATAAGGCAAGGCACCGAAACCGCCGTGGCTTCGCTAAGGAGTATAGTCAACGGGGAACCCGCCAGGCAGAAAGTGCGGCTCGGCGCTATCATCTGTGTCGGGTTCGACGACATACACGGACACGAGTTTGACTAGCGGACCCAAAAATGATTTGGCGAGTGTGGTGTTCTTGAGGCTGATTGAGCGCAGCGGATGACCCGACTGCTGTCGCGTGGTTATGCTGTCCCTGATGAGCCGCGAGAGATTGCGGACCCTGCCGTCGTGATTGGTGGGGTGTGCCAGATCGAGGTTGCAGAGCAATATGGACTGAAGCCTCGGGAATAAGTCTCCACCTCCCAACATACCTGCTCCGGCCGTGATCCCTTTCATGGGAGCAGCCAATGCGGTGAACAGACCGTACACGTCGATCGCGTGGCTGATACACAGAAGCTGGACGTTGACGAAGTATCCGAAGGTTTCGAACCATTGACTTGGCGCCCACCTATCCTTGGCATAATGGGGACCACCAATAGCCAGGGTCTCGATATGGTGGCACGTTAAACCGTAGGCAAGGCTGCCTGCATACGACACAGTTGGTGACATGGAATTAATGTGCAGACGTAAACGGGAGGACGGCTTCGGCAGCAGCGAGACGCTGGATGACTCTTCAGGATCTTCTGGACGGTAGCACCTTTCCAGTTTGATTGCTATACCTCCACTGCATGGCGAAGCCCAAGCGCTGAAGAAGTGTGCGTCGCCCATAAACTCTTCACAATAGGCGTTCAGCGTAGCCATGAATCTGTCCTGGTCATAAGAGAGGTAAGGATGGTCAACAGGGAGACATGTCACGGCCACGTCGGCGAGAGGAAGGGAGGGGAGCTGGGATAGGACGCCGACACATTCATACGCAACGCCGACGATCTGCACCTTCTTGAGTCGATCCAGGCTGACCCGCGGACCGTGCGCGAAGACTGCAGGATCGGTCTCTCGTGGGGCGATCCGGCGCTCCATGATGAGCGTCTCCAGATTGGGCACGTTCTTGAGGGAGCTGTAGAGGTGCTCGAAGCTGCCAAAAATATAACCAATAGTTGTCGAATGCAGCGTCTTCAATTCCAGATGGACCAGTTCCGGCAAAGGCGGCAGTTGTCCTTCGAACCCTCCACACAGGTTCAAGTAACGCAGCCTAGGTGCCTGGCCCGCAAAGAGATCTGCAGGCAACCGCATGATCTGCTGCCACTGCTTGTAATCGGCAACGAGTATCTCAAAATACTCCAAGAGCGGCATGGGGTCCGTAAGGAGGTCCATAAGCGCCTCGAGGTCGTCAGGATGGACAGACAGCGCGAAGTGCTGCACACGAGGCAGACAGGGCCGAAGGAGGGATGCGGGGTAATGCGAATCAAAGCGCTTGTCGCGAGTAAAGACCAGGGGGCGCGTCTTTGCCCGCGCCAGCATCTCCTCAAACCACCTCGGGCCAATGCCAAACGACAAGTTGGCCCAAAAGCCAGGGTTCTCCAGCGCGACGGTGCGCCAACGGTGGCACACGTGAGTGAGCTTGATCCATCCGAGGCTGTAGGGTGCCGTGCGGAGCCTCGTGGTTTCCGGAAGCGTGTACGGGCTCTCGTTGAGGACGCAGAAGTGGAACACGCGCGCGAGGATCTCGACGGGGAGCTTGTAGGTTGGGCTGAGCGCGTTCCGCTGTCGCTGCACGAAACATGTCAGGTGGCGTAGGATGCCCAGCTCGGTGTTGATGAGGCCATGAGCCTCTTCGATGCGCGCTGGTTCGCTGAAGGGGGAGACGCCGTCGATGCTGGTGAGGCGGCGGCGTAAGGTATGCCAGTAGTCTTCGGCGCTGAAGGTCAGAAGTCCATGTGTCAGTAAAACAAGGAAAAATGGACCAGAAGCATGATAACATACGCTTTCACCACCACGTCGTCTGCTATTTCTCTGCCTTCTGCCATGGTACCTCCGTAGATATAAGGTAGATGGATTGAAAGCCTGCGTTGGTGATCGGGATGGCGCGCAGGCTTCGGATCGGGATGATGAGGAAGGTGCAACGAAATGTTAGGATGGAAAGAGGGATAGAACACGCCACACTAGGAGAGAAGACGCATAAGCAGAAGACAAAGGGTCAGAGGGGACAGTGTCTCGAGAGCGCGTCGAGCGAAGGTACCTGAGTGGAGGAGGTTTTGAGCAGGTGGCCCATTGTTCGAATTCTGAATTCAGCGCAAGGGATCCGTATGGGCGCTTATTTGGTAAGCGCTCGCTGCGCTCCCTTGAAGTTCGAACTCGTCTTTCTGACGTCGAAGTGCTCAGGCTCACGGAGGATTACGCAGGAAAGAGTCAAAGAACCACTTCAAAAATATGATTTCGACAGTCAGACGAGATTAGATATTGAATAATAAAACACAACAGACGATCAGAAGCGGCTGAGCGCGGGGTATGCAAAGCAGAGGTGGATAGATAGCTACAATGGCAAGACAAACTGAGAACGGGAAGGTGGAGATATTGCTACACGGGTAAGACATTAAAGAGACAAACGATGAGTGTACGAGGTGAGACGAGACGAGGCAGAGAATATACGGAGACAGTGAGATGAGATGAGATGAGTAGGATGGGCGCTACAGAGTAAAAATATGTGTGCGGGTCCAGGTAAGTATGATGGATGAGAATAGCTTTCAAACGATGTGAACGAGCAGGCGAGGATATCCAAGAAGCCGGCGCCCACTGCGACGGGAACACGGGGTATGTATCGGGGGGCCGAGAGCGAAGCTCAGTTATATCCAGGCTAGATGATGCGATGCAATGCAATACGGGGACGATGATGCAAGAAAGCCCATTAGAGGTCATGAATCATATCGTTGAAGTCGAAGCTGAAGCGAGGCTCCGCCGCGGGCGCTGGGGCCTCGGACGTCGCGAACCCATCAGCGAGAGATGCCATCGGCCGTTCCTCCTGCTGCAACTCCTGAGATTGCGAGGGCTGCTGCTGGAGGACAGACGGGTCCACGGAGAAGCCCGGCGGGAAGATGTCCATGTTGGCCGTGAACGCCTCGAGGTCGAGGTCCATGCCCATGCCTACGTTCACACCCATGTCCGTGCCGACGATGTCGAAATGGCTCACGGGTGAGCCCATGTCAGGCATGCCGGCATTGGGCGCGCCAAGGAAGTCCATGGGATCAGACGCGGAAATACCCAGCTCCTCCAGGCCCTGAGCGTATGCCGCAAGATCGATGTCCGTGTCGCCGAGTCCACCGACCAGCGACGGATCCAAAGGCCCGAAGGAGGACTGCATGTCCTTGACGGGCGCAGACGCAGGTGCCCAGGGATCAGTGAACATACGCTGGCGGTTGGGGTGCATGGAGGGGCAAGGACAGCTCGGAAGGCGCGGGAGAGCCGGAGTAGATGGACGACGGGTCGGAGTTGAGACCTGCGCTGCTGCCGTCAGAGGAGCCAGTCCAGAAGAACGGATTCGTGGGTGCGAGACCGGTCGAAGGGTACGACATGGTGCTAGCAGTCGAGGGCGCGAATGCATCCGGCGGGATCGACATGTCTGTGGGCGCGATGTTGTCAAGCGGGGAGATCTCGAGGGAGAGCGGGGAGCCGTTGTTCGCAGGCATTGACGGGAACATGGAATCGAAGCTCTGAAGTCCGGTGTGAATTTCAGAAATTTACATCAGTGGGAAGAGGATGGAGCGCTTACGAAGGGAACGTCCTGCTGCCCTGCTGAGAATGGGCCATCGAGGTATGACTGTTCGAAGAGACTGAAGTTCACGTCGGGGAGTGGCGAATCGGAAGGGACGTAGTTGAAGGGCTCCGTCCACGAACGGTTCATGGCGGCCCTTGCACTCGACGGCCGGCGCGGGAGGTATAGCTCCGGGATCACGGGCGAATGCGGCTGCGACGGGCCGGCGCCGAAGAAGTTGTCCGTGTTGGAGAAGTCCGGAACTGTGCCGGGGAAGCTCGTCCCTGGGAGTGGGACGGACGAAGAGCGGCGCGGGAGCGTCGACGGTGTCGACGAACGCAGGCGTTCGAGCATCTTGACGGCGGCGGTGAGCTCCTCGCCCCTCTTGCCCTCAAGCAGCAGCTGGGCGACATCCTCGCAGCGCTGTTCCTCCTCCGCCAGGGCCGGGTGCTTGACGCGCTTTTCCTTCGCCGTTCTGTGAACCGGCTTGAAGCGGTAGTCGGGGTGCGCCGCCTTGTGCTCAGCCTTCGCCGCCTTTGCTTTGATTTCCCACACACGCTTCTCCTCCAGGGGAAGCGATCGCCAGCAATTCCCTGTGCGAGGCGATGAGTACCTAGCAGCGACGGGGACGGAAATATGGAAGAGTACTTACCGACGATCTTAGACAGTGAACCATAGTTCGTCTCTATCGATCCTGGGACGTGTTTTTGGCGGACGAAGGCAGCGCGGAACAACATGAACGCATTCGGTGGTCTAGGGATGTAGCCTTGCGAGGGCCGCTTCCCTGGTGGAAGACGCTTCTTCGATGACTGGCCTGACTCGTCGGTTTGCGGGAACAACTGTGACTGCAGGTCTGCGGGCTCTGTCCTGATTGAATCACCACTCTCGGCATACGTCGTTGGCGTCACATTGGGCGCGAAGGTGACTGTCCGCGGTGCAGGGGCAGTGGTGGTGTTGTTATGGACGACACCATACTTGCCAGCCTTGATTGGTTTACCTGCAGCTACTGCAGCGAAAGGGAGGGAGGAGAGGGTGAGATGGTGAGATGATTAGACCGATAACGCGAGATAACATACGAATTGCCAGAGAGGACTTCCTTCGACGAGAAGAGCGCAGGGCAGGCATGTCTATCCAGCGCTGGTTAGCAACAGTGACTCGTGCATGGGATAGAAAGCCTACCTAATGGAGGGAGACAAAAGGAATCGGAAAGGGATGGGGGAGAGAAGCCGGGTGACAGGACAGGCTTATTGTCCTCTCAGACCTTATATCAACTCGGCACGTACGGAGAACTTAGAAGTCCCTCGGCGTTGATCCAGTTCGCAGGAACAAGCGCACGTACTTGGCCTCCCGCCGGACCCCGGACCCCTCCCCTCCATTTGTCCTTGGTCCGTCCTCCCGTTGCTCGCACCGCTTTCTTGACTCCCTACGTAGTTGCCCAACGTACATCTTGTTGTTCTCTACGGGACGTCCCAACCTCAACTGCAGCCATCGCGCAGCAATCTCTGCCACGTCAGCCGGATTTAGGCCTGTGGCACTCCTCGGAACTGAGCACATTGCATGGAACCCCTTCCCTGGACCAGCGGCGCGGACCTAGTCGCTGATGAGGAAGGGCTTTCAGCGAATTACAGACCGTGACGAAACAAGTGGCTGAGGGAAGCAAGTCCCGTGCACTCTGCGACTTGCTCAATTCGGACGCTACCTTGTTGACCATTTAGGCAGCCACCTTGTTCACCCCGCCTGGTGGCCCAGTCCCTTTCCCTCCCACCACCACATGCACGCATGCGCACCGTACGTACCCTGAAATTCTCATCAGAATATTCGCCGTCATGATGAGTTGTTCACCGGCGGCGACGCGCCGGCTGGACCCCTTCAGGCCTCCGTATGGACCCACTCACCGAAGGCAAATTCCTCGGTTTGGAAATGCTTGTGGGGGCAAAGACAGACCGAGGACGGACACACAAGCTGCACATTGCCGGTTCCTCGTGGATAACTCCTGAGTCTCACGCCGTGCTCAGTTTCCAGGAAATCCCTGTAAGTATTCCCGCTTATGCGCGCAGGCGAACTTTCCGATGGTCTGCCCCATTAAATGCTGATTCCACTATAGGGAAGAGAGTAACTTCCGTCAGCATGAAGTAAAACCTCGGCTCGGGCGCCGCCTACGAGAAAATGCAAAATAAGTCGCTTTCTCCGGGCTCTCGACCTTCTCTACTCTCCCGTCCGATCTCACTTCGCCGATCGCCCTCGCTCATGCACCCTTCCGGCATCCAAACAGCTCCACCTCCTCGATTCCCAATCCAGTAACTCCTTAGTACCCTCCCCTTCTTTTCCTTTGTCTCAAAAAGGCATCTGGCCCCGTCCACGCATCTCTCAGCGCAGACGTTTCAGCTACACTTCCACCCCTTCCGTCGCTAGGACTACCGCACGCCCGCGCCCAAGGCTCCATTCCGTACCATGGACTAGAAACACCGTGGACCGCTTGCGTCAGCCTGCAGAAACGGACATAACGCGCCTGCGGTCCGCCAATATTGCTGCTCGTGCAGCCTACCCTCCCGAACTGGGTGCCCTTTGTTCGCCTGCTGGGGTCCCCGCTCCCAGCGTGCGGCCTCGTCGCCGTCGTCTTCCCCGTTCGCGAGGCTGCCGCCGGGCTGTGTTGTGCGTTGTCCCGAAATTGTGAAGAGATAGGGAGTACGACTATCGCTGGGGCTTTGTCGCTTCAGTTCGGACGTGGTGTCTTGTATTCGTGGGCTTTGGACTACACTGCTCTGGTGAAAAGGGTGCGGCTTGTACTTGCTCCTGGTNCCCTCGCTGCGTCTGTCCGTGCTCCAAGAACAAGAACATCCATTTTGTCGTGTTGTCCGCCGTCCTGTCTGTCCCGTCGATAACGGCTCCGTCCCAGGTGCTTCTGATCTGCTTCTTAGAATATTCAAGTTCTCAAGGTACATCTATCGTCGTCACACAGCCCTCCTCTGCTCCTCGTTTGCGGAGATCCGGATTCTACATCCGTGAACACGAAATTTGTGTTTCATCGCTTCGCCCTGTCCTCGCTCTATGTCGTATTCGCTACTCGAGAAACAACGCTCCATGCCGGCATACCCCATCCTCCGAGAACCTCACGTACGTGCCCGCCCTGCGCCTGATGATACGTCACGGACAAGCGAACAAGCTCAACCACTCTCGGGGCAGCAGAGTGTTCCGATGTTGCCATGCCTTCCTATCAGTTTCTCGATGACCTCAACACTCTCTGGACACTCGGCCTTCAAGGGCGTCACGGTCAATCAATGTTCCACTGCGGATATCACCTTCGTCGAAGTCCTCTGATTCGGTGGGATCGTTTCTGGTGATGTTGGTATCGACCCATGGCATGCTCGGATCTCATACTTTTCAAATAAGAACTCAGCCTCGTATCCTGGCTGCTGATGATAACACTTTCTCATTCTGACAGAATCTTAGTTGATCTGGATGAGACGCGTACAAACATCCAGGCTCTTGATCTTGAGGGCGTGCACAATATCAGTACGTATCATGACGATGAACACCACCGATGTTTTTCGCTGGCATTGAGTCTCATCAGACATTCGGTCGTTCCTCTGGAACGACTCGAGAACATCGAAGCATCGGCCTCATCAGGATTGGTCCGAGAGCAAATGCCAAAATGAGAATATACGTCAGGAAAAGCTCAAATTTGGAACCCATTTCGTCCGGTATGCCACCCAGATGGCAGTCTGTGCCGAAATTCGGCCACACGGTTCGTAACTGTCAGGGCATGGCATGCACACTACCAGCAGTGTAGCTGCATGGGACCACCTACTCAGCTCAGATCCATACATCGATCAAGGAAGTGCGGCGACTCTGTGAAGGACGGTCAAAAAGTATGACGGGCGTTATCGCGGAAAATTCCGCACACCGTGGTCGATCGAGCGCTGGGACGTACTCGAGTACACTTATGTATATAGCTGGTTAGCCGAGAGTACGACCAGCACGCGCGGAATTTCCCACGAAAAGGTCAATTATAAAAAAGGCAGCAGAGAACACTAGGATGCAGGTCACAAATCACTGACTCGAGGCACTACCGTCTGTTCCCCTAATATCGCCGCCACCCAGGTGCCACCTTTGACGTTATCCCTAGTTTCTTGGCTACGAGGTGAGCTGCTGGATGTATATGCCTATATTGGCGCGTAATAGCGATTCTAAACTCCAGAGCAGCCCCGGGCCCCTGGCCACAGCTCACAACCCTATTCGACACCATCCCTTTACACGTTACGAGGACATAGACGACGCACAATAGCGTTACTCTATGGTCCCGTACACCTTCCGGGACCTTCCCGCCAGAAGGCGACACATCGCCCAGACCACGGTCGACACACTCCCTTTCGAACTCCTTACTCAGATATTCCTTCTCTGCGCATCCAACGACTTCGTCGATCCCTGGCCCCAGCCCGGCGAAAAGCCAATCACCTCAGCGATAACACTCTCACATGTCTGTCATCGCTGGAGGGTGGACGCGCTCGAGACATGCGAGCTCTGGGCCTATCTTCGTTCCGATCTGGGGCTACGCTGGCTGGAGGAGATGCTCGACAGCGCGCTCGGCCCCTCTCCAGTCTATTTCTGGATAACGACTGCCCCGATTCCGAGAAGATGCACATGCAAACGAAACATTTATTACCTCGCCTGCGGCATATTTCGCTACACGGATCCGTGAGGATTGGGAAACTGCAGCTGGAGGACTTTGTGGATTTGCTAGGCGCGCCCATGCCGATGCTAGAATCCCTAGAAATCATTCATAATTGCGAGGGAGGGTCGTCCGTCTTTGTCCCTGTCGAGCTCTTTGCAGGTGGTGCACCGAACCTCCGCCGTCTCGTTATAGATGGAGACCGACTTATCTTGCCTGGACCCGTTCAGATGATGGAGAACCTCACGTACTACGAGTTCCACGACAGAGGCATAAATGGATATCCGTCGAACGAGCAACTCCACGTCATGCTTGAGCATATGCCGAGCCTGCAAGTTCTCATACTCGAGCGGTCCTGGATCTGCGAACTCGAATTCCTTCCGATATCAGAGCCGCGTCTCTCGTTCCCTTATCTTACGGATCTCACCATCAGGGGAGCAGGGAGCTACCTGGCATGCGTCCTCTCACAGCTCAAGATTTCGCCCACCACCAACATTAGTATCACTTGCATTCGGTCTCTAAAGAAGGACAAGGACCAGCTTTGCGCCGCCCTCCAAACCATGATCGAGGATTGGCTAGGAAACGCATCTTCACTGGCTGCTCGAGTAGCATTCTGCAGACACTCCAGAACCCCCAGCGCCGATTACGATGTCTGGGAACTACGAAGGCTCTTCGGCGAAGACGCTTATGGAGATGCTGCGTGGGGTTCTGGACAAGAGCAATCGCGATTCGAAATCCGCACCCTCGCACGCTACAACGTCCTCAATAACAACGTCCTCAAAAACAAACTCCTATCATCCGTCTTGACCCCGTGCGGCCTGCGGGCACTCTCGATGTACGGTTCGGACCACGACCGCGGACACAAGCCCAAGTGGCAGGAACTCTTTGCGGGCTGCAGCACCGTCGAGCATCTCTGCATCGCGGCGCCAGACTGGCTCGGACGCTTCCTCCGAGAATGGCGCGCCGGCAGATCGCGGTTTCCCAACCTCAAGACCCTCTGGATTCGTGGTGTCGACTTCACATCGTCCATTGACGTTCCTGCGCCGATTGTTCATCGTAAACCGAAACAGTGGACGCCGCAAATGGTGCTGGAGCGGCTCATTGCGCAACAGGAGTCCAGATATCCTCTCGATGCGCTCTATTTTGTGGACAGTGCGGTGCCGGAAGGTTGGTTCGAGGAGCTGTCGCGGGTCGTGCCGGTGCAGCTGGTGGAAGGCGACGGCCATATTCCTTCGTACTTGCGATAGCTCTGGGTCAGTATGAACCCGGATGAACGACCCCAGCGAACCGCAGTCCAGACTAGTATGCAGGTGATAGTTTTCTTGTCCCAGTGTCGAGGATGGAAGACGCATCGTTTCCGGAACAGAGGCATGACGAGTCACACTGTTGTTCGAGGATAGATGACAAGCCAATCTGAGGTTGCTTATATTTTTGCGTAAAATAATGGGGAGCGTGTCGGCACCATTGCTACTGTACTCAAGTACATGGAGACGGGGGGCCAGGGTGCGCGGACAGCGGGGAGTGACTCCTATAATACGGACCGATCCGGGCCGAGCAGTGACTGCATCCGAGGCAAGTAATTATATAATGGTCTGAGGGGCACTGGCAGGTCCCCAGGATATATCTCTTATTCGTACCATTACTCACATGAGTGGAACTACTTCGGAATCTATGCACGGGTCGAGGTATGATTCGATGGATCACTTGCAAGCACTTGTTCAAGTCTGACTAGGTTTCAGCAGTGTACAGTACTGGCTTTCTGCATTACACCAGCAGCTCGCACCCATCGATGGTACCACACCATATAGCCCGCCGGACGACGTCGATCGTGCGACAGAGCTCCTCGCGAACGAACTGGGAGCTTTACAGATCCTGATGAACCAGATTCGGAGAAGACACAACGCTTTAACTATCACCGCCACGATCCCTGTCGAGATTCTCATCCGCATTTCCCTTTTCTGCTTAGCCAGCGACCTCAGGAAACCTTGCCTCGGGAAACTAGCCACGGTGATGGCGTTTACCCATGTTTGCCATCGCTGGAGAGAATGTGCACTACAAACGCGTGAGCTATGGGTCCATCTTCATCCTTCGTTCGGGCGGAAGTGGTTTGTGGAGGTGGTCGAACGTTCGCATTCAGCTCCTCTAGATCTCGACCTGATTTGGGATAAATTCCCTGGAAGGTGCATGGAGCATATGAAACGCCACAATTTTCTTCTATTTCCTCGTCTGCAACGTCTATCACTTAGCGCAGTCTCGGGAACTAGCACGCTCGACAGTTTCGTGAATTGCTCAGGAACGGTGCACCAATTTTGGAATCCTTGGAGATCGAGCATGCTGCTGAGGGGAACGGTCCTCTGTGTCCTCCTGTCGAGCTTTTCACCGGTTCTACGCCAAAGCTTTGCTGCCTTTCGCTTACAGGATTAGATGAGGCTCGAATAATGCTGCCCAAACAAATAGAGCGAATGGAGAACCTCACTTGCTTCAAGTTAGATGCAACCGATTCCTTCCAGTCAGTTGACCACTTTCGCCACCTCCTGGAGAATATGCCGAATCTGCAAATCCTGACGCTCAAGGGGATTTGGCCGTCCCTGTGCAGACCGGACACATCCGCAGACCCCGCCTTGCCTCTTCCCCGTATCCTTCTCCCTTTCCTTAAAGACCTCAATATTGCGACAGAAGCAAATTTCGTGACGAGCATTCTAGCAGAGCTCAGGATGACGGCTTCGTCCAATGTTCATATCGAATATACAGGGCATATGAAGGCTAACGAACACGAAGCCATTTGCTCTTCTCTCCAAACTGCGATTCAAGACTGGCTAGGGGGTGTTCTTGGCAACACAAATATCACTGTTCAAAGATGGCGAGTACGATTACGGCGATCAACACCATGATGTTTGGGACCTTCGAGGGTATTTTGACAGCGATCTTAGAGACTCGACGTCGGGCACCTTCACGTTTTCTATTTCATCATATTGCAGTCCGACCTTCAACCCCCCCTCACCGTCTCTCTTGGCTCCGTGTAGCTTACGGTCACTCTCGTTATGCGGTGTGGAACACTATGCCGGAGATGTCCCAGGAATGCGTCGATGGCTGGAAGGGTGCGAGGGCGTCGAGCACCTCTGCATCACAGGGCCACGTTGGCTCGGAATCCTCTTAGAGGAGTGGAAGGCCGATGGGTCGCTATTCCCTAATCTCAAGAACCTCTGGATTCGTCGTATCGATCTTACGTCGCCTGTGGACTTGGATATCCTGGCGGCGCCGGCTTCTGATGTGACGGGAATATGGACATCGCCGATGGTCTTGCAGCGGCTTATTTCACAGCAGAAATCTCTATTTCCCCTGGACACTCTCTATCTCATGGATAGCACAATGCCGAGCGGCTGGTTCGAGGAGTTATCGCGGGCTGTGACAGTCCAGCTAGGTGGAGACAGTCAAGCCCCTGCTTGCATGCGGTGGCCCTAGGTCCGTCACGGTATATAATGGTTGGACTGTACTGTTATCAGGTAGAGAGATCGCATGTGTTATAGCAGTTTCTGGGATCGCATCCTTTGGACGGCATTCTTTCGAATAGTCACCAATTCACCCCAAAGACGTATTGGCCGAAAGCCAAAAACATTGTATATTGTAACGTCAGGTATGAAATTCATTCGCAGGCAAGACGCGGGGGGAAAGGAAAGCCAAAGTCATTAAGTCGTGAAGCTGTAAGACAAAAGGGGGCCAGAAGCCCGATCGGATATACCACATATGATCGGGATGGGGAGGGGGCATCAGTATAGTAAGTACAGTACGGTAGCAGAACCGGTCACATATCTGCACGGCCCAGAAGAATGTTGTACAAAAGAGCGCGGGCGTCTTCGCAGACGATAAACAATCGCGACGAACGCATTTGTGTGTTCGGAATAGTCACGTCAGATATCGTCTGCGACCGCGCCCTGCTCGAGACAAAAAAAGGCCCAGACAAAGGAAGAACGAGTGAAGATACACAAACAATAACGCGGGATATCAAGACAGAATGAGAGATACTTAGAGCATCGCCCGTAAAGCGAGGAACATCAGCCATCCCAGCCCCAGGATACTCATCTGCGGCGGACCCCACTTCACGCACGCCGAGTCGACAAGCGGGACACCCAGGCCGATCGTATCGTTCAAACACGAGAGGAGAGTGTGATCGACGTTGCTCGGCAGCGCGACGGGCGTCGCATTCACAGAAGTGTCGCTGCCATTGAGCGCATTGGTGTTGTTGTACCCGTCGAGTGTGAGCACGACGCTGCTCGCGCGGTAGTACTGCACGGCCTGTTCTGGCTGCGGGTCGGATGGGTTCGAGCCATCGTACGAGCCCGGGGACGTGCTGCTGCTGCCATTGGTCGCGAGATCGAAGGAGCTGCAGTTAGAGTTGATGGAGGCGATGAGGGACGTGAGCGTGGTGTTGTCCGCGAGCACGTGGAAGGCGGAGCCCGTCGTGTTGGACTGGAAGCGCGCTTGGGTCATCGGGCCGCCGGGACGGGTTGAATTATTGGGCTCGCCGTACTGAGCGGGGGAACAGAGGGAGANTAAATTAGGTGNTGTNAGTGGGTTGGGGCTGTGCGGCCAGAGAAATGGACAGACTTCGTGCGAATCGTGCAGGTACGCTCCAGCGCCTACTCCAGCGGCTCCGCCCCAGACGACGGGCCAGAAGTAGAACGGCAGTCCCAGCCCCGCAACACCCCGCGTTCCAATGCCAGGGTAGCCGCTGCCATACACACTATCACGCAAACGCAAAAAAACACGTTTCCTCAGCAGCCTGATCAGCGCAAATCCGCTAAGCACACACCTCGTGCCATATACGTTGTTTCTAGTCCCTCCGCCTGCAACGCGCCCCGCGAACGCCTGTCCGCTCGGAATCGTTACTTGCTTGCCGCCGCCGCTCCCATACGCGGTTGCGCCGGACTTGCCCGCGGGCAGGCTCGAGACGGGGACGCGTGAACCAGAGCTGCCTACGCCTTTCCCCCCATTTGAGCTTGAGCCGGAGCCCTTCTTGCCAGAGGAACCGCTTCCGGACGTACCTCCGGACCCGGTCCCACCGCTGCTGCCGCCACCGCTCTTGCCACCGCTGCTGCCGCCGCCACCTTTGCCGCCGCCTCCGCCGCCCTTACGGCGTCCAAGTTCTTTCGGGTCGCGTGTTATCAGTGGGACGCGCATGGTGGGTGTTTGTTGAGATGGCGGTTCGGTGCGTCGAGTCGCTGCGACTTTTATGGCACTGGAAATCAGCAAAGCACAGCCGTACGAATGGAGAGCCTTCAAGTCTACTGACTGGAGTTGTACGGGCGCTGAATGAGGGAATGGAGTGACTGTCGGCGCTGCGGGCGCGTTCAGTTTCAGCACAGGGCGGGGTGGGGGGGAAACTAACACGCGCACCTAGCCAGCAATTGATGGTTTTATAGCTGCAGGTACGTACAAATATATTAGTGCGGGTGAAAAAGGGAGCGGTCAAAGCGACGCCGCCATGGCACCTAGCAAGTTATTGTTCTTGAAATTTGGTCACTGCGACACGTGTGGAGGCTGGAGGCTGTGTACTGGTAGTGCGGGTGAAAGGTGTACGGCTGTAGAACTGACCGACAGGCAGTTATTGTAGGGAGCCTCGTGCCGCGCTTTGGGTATGTTTCTCCGCGGAAGCGTTAAAGCGCTGGAGCCCGTAATGTTCAACGACGTACAAGGCAGTGCATATGGCGGTGCTGGCACATGTGTGACGTCGGTGCCTTTTGACACATTACGAATAAGTACGACCTTGCCGCCGCAGCGTGCTCGAGCTTGCTTTTATGTTACATGTTCCAGTGCGTTTGACTAGGCTGAACTCATCGTCTTCATGACGGTTGCACAATGCAATAGACATATGTCGATGCCAGGAGCGGTTTCGTGACAAAGGGCGCTCAGCCCTAGTGTCACCGAAGATAGCAAGACACGACGCATCCTCATGTAGATCCACCTGATTTAGTAGCCCAAGCCCTGGTATACGAGCTATCCGGCAGAGGCGGCCACGAAGACACAGCCTGCGAACACAACAATGTGGTCAATCCGAGGCACCTTCACGATAATACTTGTCTGGAGTGATCGGTAGCAATGCGGCCTGAGACTGCGACCCGAGAACGCGAAAAGAATTCGGAAGGCATAGCCCTGACAAGCATAGACCTAATTTGCATTTTTTGGGTGTCATGGAGGATGAAAAAGTACGATAAAACATATGTACGCCGCCCTCTCCAGCACGCGGACGTACACTCAACGGGCCCCGGCGTCCCCTGTCATGCTACGGCATACGCGTTTATGCGATAAGCGTGGATGCGGTGGCGGAGTCGTACTTGAACGTCGGCGGGATCTGCTGCTTCGTCTTGTAGTAGCGAGCAAGACGGTGGATACGCGACTCGATTAAGATAAGGCGGAACTTGGAGTCCTTGTCCTTGCGGTTGGTCTCCAGGTGCTTGCGCACAGCGACAGCCTTCTTGACGAGGTACCAGAGATCCTCGGGGATCGAGGGCGCGAGGCCTGGACGGAAACAAGTAGAATGAGCATGAGCTCTAAGAAGCCTGCGGCTATTAGGCCAACGCACCGTTCGACTTGAGGATACGGAGGATTTTGTTACCCGTGACGAAGCGCACTTGGGGGATGCCGTGCGAGTCGCGGAGGGTGACACCGATCTGCGAGGGTGTCAAGCCTTTGCGGGCGAGCTTGTTGATGTGCTCGACGACATCCTCGGGAGTGGTCTTGAGCCAGGTGGGGGGAGCGCGGCGGTAGGGGAGGGCAGAGGACGCTGCGCAAAAGTTGCACTTAGCCACACACGGGTTTGCTTAAATTTCTCGAGTTAGACCTACAAATGCCCTTGCCGGGAGCGTGCATGCGACCCATGATGACTCTACGAAACGCTGGATCAGAACTTCAGCCTGGCAGCACGCACAAAAAGCATACTCACAGATTGACGAGGGGAGGGGAGTCTTGAGGATGTGGTCGGTCGGTGCCGTTGGGCGCGGTGAGGAGGCGGATGGCGTGTCACGCGTGACGGGCCGGCTGTGGCTTGACGATCTGTATAGTTTCAAACCTTGTTTCTGCCGCCTCAGCCACACTCGCGCGCCGCCGCACGCCTGCTTGTCGTCCCCAGCCTCAAGATCAACTCATCCTCAAGTCACTGTCGACGTCGCTGCCGCCGAAGGTGACAAGGCCATTCCTTTGACGCAAGGTCCGTGCTGGCTCTGGAGGTATCGGATTCCGTCGTTTACGCTGATTTTTTCTTGCAGTATGAAGCTCAACATCGCTCGTGCGTTTACCGTGGAATTGGAGCGTGTGGGAGAGGTCACTGACTTAGGCCCGTTATGCAGACCCCGCCACGGGGCAACAAAAGCTCATCGACCTTGACGATGAGAAGAGATAGTGAGTGTGGTCCTTCTGTGGTCCTGGATACGCAATTTACCTGCGTCCCCTTACAGCCGCGTCTTCTACGACAAAAAGATCGCGCAGGAAGTCCCGGCCGACTCCATTGGCGACGAGTGGAAGGGCTACATCTTCCGTATCACTGGCGGTAACGACAAGCAGGGTTTCCCTATGAAGCAGGGTGTTCTTGTCCCCTACCGTGTCCGCCTTCTCTTGTCCGACGGCCATTCTTGCTACCGTACCCGCCGTAACGGCGAGCGCCGCCGCAAGTCCGTCCGTGGCTGCATCGTTGGCCCCGATATCGCCGTCCTTTCCCTCGTTGTCGTCAAGCAGGGCGAGAGCGAGATCCCCGGTCTCACTGACACCGTCCTCCCCAAGCACCTTGGGCCCAAGCGTGCGACCAAGATCCGCCGCTTCTTCAACTTGAGCAAGGAGGACGACGTCAGGAAGTACGTCGTCAGGCGCGAGGTGACGAGCAAGAAGAAGGAGAATGCCAAGCCTTATCTCAAGGCGTAAGTGGGACATCGCTGCAGCGATGAACGGTGGTACTGATCTTTTCCTTGCCGTAGTCCCAAAATCCAGCGCCTGGTCACCCCCATCCGTCTCCAGCGCCGCCGCCACCTCCACGCCCTCAAGGTCCGCAAACTGTTGTCCCAGAAGGACCAGAAGGCCGAATACGAGTCAGTATACTCTCCTTACTATATTTTTAACACATTACTGACCTTTTTCGCTCAGCGCACTCATTGCCAAGCGCATCGCCGAGAAGAAGGAGAAGGTCGCTGCCATCAAGGCGTCGCACAAGAAGTAAGTTGCACATTCGTACAGTAGTTTTCCATGTGCTGACCTCGCACCGTCTAGGACCGCATAAGTTCACGATATTTGATAGCTGGTCTTTTTGTCTGTACCTCATGCAGTCTATGGTGCTACGCTCATGCCCCTACGTATCTTTTATCTCATTTTCCCCCGCAAGCGCATATTATGCATGTGATGTATGACACCAACCTTGAGACAAGTCTGAAATACCTTGTGAGAGATTCCTACGCTACTCTGATGGTAAGCTGAGGAAATCTATTGGGGAAAGCTTTGCCGCTGCCGGAGCGTACGGGCGCTTGTTTGGGAGGTGGCCGGACCGTTTCGAGCACGCCCGGGCCGGCGCGCCGACCGACGCCTTTATCGGATGGCGCAAGCATGGTCACGAACTCTGGTGAGAGCGGTATATAAGGCAGACACCCACCATGGACACCGACACTTCTTCCCCGCACTTACATTTGCAGTAGAAGAGTTTACCATGTCTGTCCCCAAGATCAAGTTGAACACGGGCGCTGAGATCCCGGCTGTGGGTTATGGTGAGTGCGGTATCGGTGTTTATAGGCTGACGGAGTGGTGCTGAAGGAAAGTGGTTATGGACAGGTACCTGGCAGTTGAAGCCGGAGGATGCGGTTACGCAGGTCGCGTATGCGATCAAGGAGGCGGGTTATCGCCATATTGATTGTGCGTGGGGCTACATGAACGAGGCAGCGGTCGGCGAGGGTATCCGCCAGTCGGGCGTGCCGCGCTCGGAGATCTTCGTGAGTGTGCTGGTCACTAAATTCAACTGCTTGACTGACTGTGTGCTAGATCACGAGCAAGGTGTGGGGGACGTGGCACCGGAAGGTGGAGGCGTGTCTCGACGAGACGCTCGCCGCGCTCGGGACGGACTACCTGGATCGTAAGTCGCCTTCGCATAAAGCCCACAACTCGCACCTAAGTAAAACCTTCGCGCAGTGTACCTCATGCACTGGCCAATCCCTCTGAACCCCAACGGCAGCCACCCCATCATACCGCTCAGGCCCGACGGCACGCGCGACATCGACACCGAGTGGGACATCAAGGACACCTGGAAGCAGTTCGAGGCGCTGCTCGACAAGGGCAAGGTGCGCGCGATCGGCGTGTCCAACTTCTCGCAGAAGACGCTCGAGGCGTTCCTCCCGCACGTGCGCACCGTGCCCGCCGTTGATCAGCTCGAGCTGCACGTGTACAACCCCGACCATGCGCTCGTCGCGTACCTCCATGCGCACGGCATCGTCCCGCAGGCGTACTCGCCCCTCGGCTCGACGAACTCCCCGATTATTCAGGACGAGACGGTGAAGGGTATTGCGGACCGCGTCGGGCTTACGCCTGCGGATGTGCTCATCGGGTGGCATGGTGCGTGGATTGCGTCTGGGGTGCGTATGGTTGCTAACGAGGGGGTCGTTCTTGTCATTGTCTCTAGTTGCCAAGGGCCGCGTCGTCATTCCGCGCTCGAACACCCAGTCGCGCATCGCCTCGAACATCAAGGGTGCCGCTGCTGCCGCGAAGGCTCTGACCGCGGAGGATATCAAGACGCTCGATGGCATCGCCGCCACCGGGAAGCAAAAGAGGTGCGCCATTTGGATCTGGGATATGTGTTCTGTAAGCTCACTGATGTGGCGATCTTGCGTGTATAGGCTGGTCACGCCGCCGTGGGGCATTGACCTTGGATTTGACAACTGGCCGCAGTAGATGTCAGGTTTGTCAATTATATTGAAATCTTTGTAGCAGAAGGCTGTATACCAGGGCTGAAGCGCTGAAATGTGTGCTTCCTGTACGATCAATAACATCATGGGGTTGGTTATAACATGATGTTTCCGTGGCGAAGACTGTCATATCTCTGGTGGGTGTCGTGATGCGTTCTGGCTACAATTCAGGACTGCTCGGAAATCCTTGCCTTTGTTCGAAGGTACGCCGTACTCGAGTACTGTACATGGTCTACACCCTATTGCTTGGTTTTAGGACTCCTGGATCTCATCCGGGTTGACATCCCGGCTGGCATTCGCTCACTTTTACCTCGAGACTGTCAAAACGCGACGCGACTGGATCTCAGAACGTCAACGCTCGACTTTCAGGCATCGCTGATGACACTACACTCCACACTTGCTGTTCCTATATATGGCTCCATGTGCACTTGCCTTTCATCTGGAAAGCAGGAATATACAACCTCAGCCTACTGATCAACAGATAAATCCTCAATGTATCAATAATTGTATCCCGTGCTCCTCAGCAACCTTTTGCGCTCTCTCGATGAGCCCTGGGTCTTCGTGATCCACGTGCAGCAGGGTAATGCCTTCCCACCCGGTGTGCTCTAGAATACCAAGGAAATCCTCCGCGAATAAATCAGGAGGCGGGCCGACTAAAGTGATTCTGTGGGTGATGCTGGACCTCGGTTTCTTAGCCTTGCGCGTGAACACCAGGCCGCTGTAAAAGTCGCCATGCAGTGATAGGTTGTGAAGCTTGTCCATCTCGCCGATCACCGCATCAATGGCGAATGCCTCGTAGTCGTTCTCTCTGCGGATGGTGCAACGCCCGATCTCGAGTTCCTCCAGAGTAGGGCTTACGGCGCGGAGCCATTCCTTGAGGGACGCATGGGTAAGACCAGTAAGACCTCCAAAGGTGACTTTCTTCAGGCTAGAGAGCGATGAAGACGTCAGGCATAGAAGCTCACGGCCCGAAATCTCGCCAGCGAGGAGCAGCAGGTGCTCCAGCCTGGGGTACGGAACGGCATCCGGTTTGTCGCTGCAAGAGAAATTTGTTTCAGCAGGTGGTGGCTCGTGATAGCCATAAAACGCACGATAGGCTGGACCCCGAGTCGATATGACCTGCAATGAACTGGGATATCGAGAGGGCACGAAGATGAGGCCAATGGGCCATGCATTGAATGACATCAGAGAGGGCCGGGGTGTATACTTGCGGTCCTCCACCGGGACTTCGATACCCTTTGGCGATCCCAAACTCCCTGACCTCGGTGCAGCCGCGCAGAGCCTGCATGCACATGTCTTTGTGATCGACAACGACATCTGCTACCTTCAGTTCCTGGACCAGAGTCGCTGCAGACAGTATGTCTATGAGCGATTGCGACGCTTGCTCGTTCGTTTCGCCCGGCCTAGGCACGTGGTTGAAATAGAGCGTTGAGAAACGTCGGATTGCACTTGCACGCGCAGGATTGAGACGCAACGCCGCGGCAAAGCAGTTTAAATTTGGCGACGGCCACCCCCCGTTTCCATCGGAAAAGTCCTCGTATAGCAGGTCAAGTGCATGCACCCAGGCCCGGCAGACCAAACCGAAGGAGAGAAGCAATTCCTGCCAGTGATCATCTATCTCGTTCCCGGAGTATAGAGACGAGGAAAATATAAGACAAAGGATCTCCGGAGGTGGATGCTTGAATGGCTGGCGAGAAGAAGACTGGGGGAGAATTCGTATTCCGTAGGTCCTGATATCCACCTGCGGTTTCGGAACGTATGGGGCTGCATCCCGGGATTCCGTTTGTTGAATTTGGGTACAGAATGCCCGGTTGGCCTTCAGAGACAACATCACCGATGTAGATGGACACACTGATGTACAGAGGTGGCTGTGCTCGTATACAACGCGGTATGCCTTGTCGTCGAGAAGTTGCGGAGAGCGTATGTCTATGTCTAGAAGCATGTATGAACCGCGATGCTCGTTGATAATTTCGTACACCACGACATAGGGTGACCGGTCTTGATTCTCTGAATATGAATGCGAGTTGCTAACAGTGCTGGAGACATCTTCAGGCAAAATCTGCCCGTTGAGTGATGCAGCGTCGTGATCTCTGTCTACAACCGTCTGCAGCACATAAACGAGTTAGAAGTTCCGATGTATACGTGTATGTAGAAAGCTTACTAGATCCACAAGTTCCTCGTCACTCTTCTTACAGACCAACGCGATTCGAAATCCCGAGAAGTAGCGCTCGGATCCACCATCGAAGTGAGCAGAGATATTGAAATCTGAATCGCGATCCTGGCCGTCAGGTGTTGTTTCGGCGTAGCGGTATGCATGTACGGAGCATCCAAAGTTTTGGGGGTCCTCGCCTGTCATCGTAGTGGTGAGGTGGACGCTACATGATGGCTGTAAACACGCATGGTCGGAGTAACTGACATATAGGCGCCCGCCCCCTTCCTTATCAATTTACATCATTTATGTGCCCTCCCATTTTACTGTTTCCCCCTTCCTCAACTGGAACTTCAATATCTTCTCTGCATCCATGATAGTAATACAACGGGTATCGCATTCAAGAAGGTGCAGAATATCAAAGGTCGTCGCGTCCTGGGATTTCACAAAAACCATGACGGCGTACATCGCCGCGGACAAGGCTTCGCCAGAACCTCCAAGTTGGCGGAAGTAACATGTGCGGATTAATCGTTGGGTATCCGTATCATCACCTATACTACATGGTGGTGTGCATATTGAGTCCAAACTGGACGAGCCATGTTTATAGAGCCAAATCCCGCGACCATATGGAGTCGGAGAGCGTGAAGCAAATGAGATCAATTTCGTCAATACCGTATGCGCATATGGAAGAGATGTCCGACCTTCAGCTTCAGGATCCAGACCGGGTGAGAAACGATAAACCCGCCGCCGCCGACGCATGTACCTATGCGATCAAGGTGATGGTCAGTTTGACCCGAGACGTGAGCACTTCGAAAATATACGTGGGACTACCGCTGGGCCCTCTTCTTGACCATGCAGTTGTATGGAATGTGTGAGATACCAGAAAAGCGTTTCCCTACGTCAACAACAAGACCGTAAGTGACAAGATGGGAGCACACCGTTCTGTTAAGTTGCATCCATACCAAACGCCGTTACGCGCTATGTCGCGTTCCAAATCCCTCCCTGAAGCAACTTAATTAAGCGAGTCAAGGAATTCGGCTCACCTGGTCTATGGCAAACCAGCCTCGACTGGTACAGCGCCGTCGGTACTGACCATAAGGCCGTCGGGAACTTGGTACGGCACGATTGAAGCACCGGAACTCAGCCCATGCGGAAAGAAACGATGCCAGTATTCGATCAGAACAAAGCCCGGATCCGAAAAATGCCTCAAGTGTGCGTCCATGGGCGGGTACCCTAAGCATTTCCTGACGTTGCTTGACTGACAAATTTACCCATCTTCATAGTAACCTAGCGATAGCTGGCGTCACAGACCTTCGGTTCCTCGATATAAACCTTAAAAACATCCCACAAGTATTCTTTGGAGTCTTCATACTGCTGGGACCCGAAGTACTGATGCAGGTGGAACAAGCGAAGACGCCATGGGCTTGGAAGAGTTGGTTGCAAGTTCAATTGGTTGAACGCGACAGCCTCAGAGCGTCACGCGTCACGATGTGACGGTACGCGTCCGTGACAATTCGAATAAAGTTCGCACCGTCATCTTCGCGAAGCCTCCAAGAAACCGGTGAGTCCGTCTCCGACTTACACAGCAAAATATTCCTCACTTCTCAACATGTTTTCTCTTCCATGGGTGGATTCTGATAGGACCTTTACGCGTAGTTACCTTCCATATGGCGAAGTAAAGCATGGTTCTGTACGTACTACGTAGATATCCGAGTCGTCGCCTGCGCAGCTTGCTACGAATGTGAGTCATTTGCTTATCCTGGACCATGACGGGCACTCGCCTTCTGATAGAATCCACGTAGAATACCGCCCCCAGATCTTATACCAGTGAATATCGCCCTGAGCGATAGGGAGGTCTCTTTCCGATTGGCGCCACCATAATGACATTCGCGACGATGGAGTCTGGGAAGCGTTCAATTGCATAAAGCTATCGCCCTCTGATCCAAAGAAAAGCACCACTCGTGGTCGACACATGGTTGTGCAAAAAATAGCAGCTTCGCAACGCCCGAGGCCAAGCCAGCGGACACCGGAGGGCCGACGAACTTTGAACCTTGAAGGACAATTGCACGCCGTCGCCTGGCGCAAAAATTTCCGGTGACCGCATCGCGAGTGCTTCACCCGCGCGCCCCGGAACGGGCGGGCTCCAACGTTGGTGCCTCGTCGCTGCCGCGTGCAGCGGGCGCGCGGCAGCAAGGGCCCTCGCCAACGCTCCTGATGTTCTCAACGTAAAGTTGAGCCGCGCGTCGCACGTTAACGTTATCGCCCTCCACCCCACTCCACACCCCGAGCACCCCCGACGCCTGCCCGCCGACCCCATATCGGCTAAGCATTCTGAAACGTCGCGCCGCTCCTCAAGATGTGCGATTTCTTACTATTTAGCCCGCTTTCCGGTGCGCCGGACGGCGGGCTGCGGGGAAAAGGCGACTTTGTCATGGATGGATGGGGTGGGGCGGTCGACTTCTCGCGCGAGTCGCTAGTCGCAAGTCTGCCACGGCCTAGGAGGGCGAAAAGGTATATAAGACCTGGTGAGTGCGGCGAGGAGGGGCATCGACCACTCGGATCGTCTTCGACACTCATACACGGGTTCTACCTTCGTCTCTACACATCTACCTCGCCTTTTGCTTCATCTCTTTTCTACTCCCTCCACACTTGTTCAAAATGCGTGCCCCCGCCTTCAAGCTTAACAACGGCAGCGAGATCTCCGCTGTTGGTCTTGGGACTTGGAAGTCCAAGCCGCATGAGGTCTCTGATGCTGTTGAATATGCGCTGAAGGAGGTTGGCTATCGCCACATCGACTGCGCATGGTGGGCATCCTTTCTTCTCAATTTGTTCTCTTACGAACACTAACGTGTTTGTGCCCTTATATAGGAACTATCGTAACGAGAAGGACGTCGGTGCTGGTATCCGCGCATCTGGCGTACCTCGCTCAGAGATCTTCGTACGTCCTTCGCGCCGCCTGTTCCCTGCGCGCTGGCTAACCTTGGGTCTGCGCGCAGATCACGAGCAAGGTCTGGGTGACGTACCACTCCCGCGTGGAGGAGTGCCTTGACCAGACGCTTGCGAACCTCGGCACCGATTATCTGGACTGTGCGTCTTTCCATGTGCAACTTTCGCTTCTGCGCGCTGACTCGTGTGTACTTGCCAGTGTATCTCATCCACTGGCCCGTTCCGCTCAACCCGAACGGCAACGACCCCATCTACCCCCTGCGCCCCGACGGCACACGCGACATCGACCACGCGTGCTCGCTCGCCGACACCTGGCGCCAGATGGAAGCGCTGCAGAAGAAGGGTACGTTTCACCTCCTTCTCTCCCTAACCTAACGCCCCACTCACCCGCGTTCCTCCCTTGCAGGCAAAGTCCGCTCCATCGGCGTGTCGAACTTCTCTGAGCGCAAGCTCGAGGAAATCCTCCCGACCGCGGAGATCATCCCCGCCGTGAACCAGATCGAACTGCACCTCTACAACCCGCAGCACCGCCTCATCTCGTACCTCAAGGAGAAGGGCATCGTCCCGCAGGCGTACTCGCCGCTCGGGTCGACCAACTCGCCGCTCATGAAGGACGAGGTCGTGCTCGAGCTCGCCACGCGCTATGGCGTCTCGCCTGCGGACGTGCTCCTGGGCTATCTGCGTGAGTGCCCATCATTCCTGTCTTGTCGTTTTTAGACAGCTTAGCTGAGTGCGCGCATATCTAGTCGCGAAGGGCATCGTCGTGCTCCCCAAGTCGGTGACTCCCTCGCGCATCGAGGCGAACTACACGGGCGCTGTGGAGGCCTCGGAGAGGCTCTGCGCGGAAGACATCGAGCGTCTCGATAGTCTCGCGCCGGGCGGGAAGCAGAAGCGCTTCTTCATGCCGCCGTGGGGTATGTCTCCCTCTCTTTCCTGTTTCCGCGCTCGCACCTATGTCTAATGGACTACGTAGGCATGGACCTCGGCTTCGAGCACTGGCCCAAGAACTGGTAAACGACTGTATGGATATCCGAGCTTCCCTCGGCGGCTCTGCTGTGCACGACGGCCGCCCCGCAAAACTTCTCTAGATGTATTCAATAACGTATGCTGTATACCCGTAGCCACTCACCCTCATGTCTAAATATTATTCACCCTGCATTTATTCTTTTTCGAACGCGTGCATCATCATGTCTGTGCCCTCGGTGCTGTGATCGTCAAGCTTCGGGGTGCGTTATGGTTCTGGTCCGATATCGATCCTTGCAGCTCTGGTGCCTGCCACCCCAGACGCAATGCACGCATGCTTCATGAGAGCCCGACGAGCAGCCGACCAGTCAGCTGCTGTTGGGTGCCTGCGGTATTGTGACGCTCAGGTGTGAGTATGATCGTCTGACGTCGGGTCTGGGCTTGGTCCGGGCATTGTAGTTCTGCTGTTAGGCGTCAGGATTATCCTGGACCCTGGGGATGTGGTGAACGTTCCCGCCGCTTGGGTGCAGCTGTGACGAGAAGCGGTAGAAACTGCCAGATGGGAGGCTCGTGCGACATCTTTCATACGATGCTATATGTCTTGTAGTGCAAAGGGACCACGTACGAATATTCCGGCAGAGAGGGTTGAACCAGTTCTGCGATGACGTTCGTAAGTAAGTACAACACCGGCGTCGCGGGCCGAGCCCCGTGCTGCAGCTCTGCGGCACAAAGAGCCTTGCGAAGAACCAGCATCAGCTGCTACCCACCATCAGCTCCCTGTGCGCACACCTCGACCCGTTCACCACCTGTGACGCCCCAAAATGCCCTTGGCCCCCCATTCCACCCTTGTCCAACGTGCTCCAAGCTCGGGCTCCTTGTTATCAATCGCCGTCATGTGCAATGGCAGAAACCACGACAACCGCACCGGCGGCACCGCGGCGCACATGGGCGGGCGGCGGCACTGGCTGCCTCTGTAGATATATATAAGGACCTCAGCTCTATTTCCATGCTGCGGCACAGCAAGTACTCCGAGCGCCGCTCGCTTCGTTTATAGCTGAAACGCGGTCGTTTTTAACCTGGCACCGCTTGACATCGACTCAACTACGACTTGCCCGCTACTCGCTTCCTTTCTTCTCTCATCGGTACCACCATCACCATCACCACCACCGCCACTACCACCACCACCGCCGCCGCCATGCATCTCGTTACTGATATCACCCACCGCGATGGACGCGCTTTCGACCAGGTCTCGGACGCCGTTGACGATGGTGCGTTGTCGTGGCCACCAGCACCGCGTTCTATCTTCTCACGGGCGCACATTCGCAGTCAACGTGCTCAAGCTGAAGCTCTGGGAGGAACAGTCCAAGTTCGACGCCGAGAAGGACAAGACGCAGTTCCGGCAGTACGAAGACGCCTGCGACCGCGTCAAGAATTTCTACAAGGAGCAGCACGGTACGTGTTTCCAGCCCCAGCCGTACGGGCACTTGTGGTTTGATTCTGACAGCATTTATCCGTGGCGTGCAGAAAAGCAGACGGTCGCGTTCAACATCAACGCGCGCGTGCAGTTCAAGAGCAAGCGCCGCGCGCGCATGGGCATCTGGGAGGCGATGGAGATGCTCAACACGCTCGTCGACGAGTCGGACCCAGATGTGTGTCTTCTCCGTGCGAACTCTGACATCACCGTTTCCTTTGTCTGACTGAATGACTTCGGACCTTGTGCGCGCCATGCAGACCGAGCTGTCCCAGATTGAACACCTGCTGCAGACCGCCGAGGCCATGCGCCGCGATGGCAGGCCCGAATGGATGCAGGTCACGGGGCTCGTGCATGATCTTGGCAAGCTGCTTTTTATGTTTGGCTCTGAGGGCCAGTGGGACGTCGTCGGTGTGAGTGCTCATCCCGCAGCCGGCCACTTAATTACTAACGCGCCGCCACGTATGGTAGGACACGTTTGTCGTGGGCTGCGCGTACTCCGACAAGATCGTCCTCCCCGAGACGTTCGTTGGCAACCCGGACTTCCACGACAGCGTCTACTCGTCCGAGTATGGCATCTACCAGCCGCACTGCGGGCTCGACAACGTCATGCTGTCGTGGGGACACGACGAGGTGCGTTTCGACCATCAGACACCGTGCCCGCGGGCGCTGACAGCGACATGTCCGCTGCGCAGTATCTCTATCACGTCCTCAAGGACCAGAGCTCGCTCCCCGAGGAGGCCCTCGCCATGATCCGCTACCACAGTTTCTACCCGTGAGCACCCCACTCTCCACGCTCCACGCTTCTTGACATGTCGTTCTCATGCTCTGGACGTCCAGGTGGCACCGCGAGGGCGCATACACGCACCTCACGAATGAGAAGGACGCGCGTTACCTCGAGGCTGTGCGTGCGTTCAACCCATACGACCTCTACAGCAAGAGCGACGACCGCGTCGACCCGGAGGCGTTGCGCCCGTACTACGAGGGTCTCGTCGCGAAGTTCTTCCCGTCGGAGCTCGAGTGGTAGATGTATGCGGCAAACTGCCACTTTCGAGTCGTTTGAGTCTCGTATTTCCTTTTCCGTTTTCGTTCTCGTTTTTGTTGTCCCGGATTGACATGGCGCGCCGTTACTGTTACCCTATATCGTGGATTATACCGAAGCCGTTCTAGCACGAACGTTGCAGGGCAGGCTTCACCTAATAGATGAAAAGTAGAATTGTCTTTAGTTTCTGTCCTCCCGGCGGCCGGCCTTGTACATAGCTCTCTCAGCTCTGACATCACCGTCTTTTGCCCGTTATACGACTTCCCGTATTCGTCGTGTCGTCGCCGATCATACGGTTCTGTCTGCTGCCTCCGCGTGCCAGTGTACATGTGCAAATACTCAAGAATATGAACCCCAACAATTTATTAATAATTTCCGAGTCTGTCCATGACCAGCGTATGGACACGGCGTGCCTTTCCTAGTATCGGCCCACACGCCATTCCCTAATGAAATTCTAGGGCGCACATTCGTCGACTAACGGAACACATTTTGGAGATGTGCTCCACAACGCCTTGCAGCGGTGAGCCAATACCAGAAGATCATTTACTCAAATTCCATAATCATAAGCCCGGAAAACAGCCTCGGACATCCGCTCTTCCTTCGCTACTATGTATAAGCTTAAGCTCCACGTCCACGCGCCCTTCCATGCCCACCCCGAAAGTTACTTCGCAGAAAAAACGCCGCGCCAGGCTGTCGAGTCGATGCGCTGAAGGAACGAGGGAGGAGGGCCGCCCGCGCCGCTGATGGCGAGATAAGATAGCAATTTAGATCTGCGCGTTTGCCGCCGGGAGGGGGTCACGGTGACGCCGTCCGACTTGACTCTGAAACCCGAAGCCCTTCCTGCGGCCTTGACGCTTGACAACCGCCCGCCCCGCCCCGTCCCGCCCCATAACCCGCCGCCTGTTGTACATACCCGTACGTACGTCTCGCTTCGCGGGGCCTCGTGCTGACCCCATTTATTTGCTTATAGCCCCCTCCTGCAGCGGCGCTAGCTCAGCCTACAGCATATACCACCTCTCAGTCTTGCCCTTGTCCTATCCGCGCCCATCATGTCTGAAGACGCCGCACCCCAGAGCACGCTGCCATACCCGCCCATCCACAAGGACAAGAAGTTCGTCGTGCTCTCGGACTGGTGCGTCTACCCTGCAGATCCTGCTTGACGTCGAGACGGTGCTGAGCGCGGAGGTGTAGGGATGGCACAATCACGACCCGCGATTCCAACGATTGTGAGTTGGCGAGCATTTCATCTACAGCGCGCGTGGGTAGTGCTGAAGACGACGATGGGGGTGCGCAGATATGACCGATGAGCTTGGGTTCGGGCCGGTGAAGAGGCGCGAGGGCAACGTCGAGATCCTGTCTGGGAGAGTTACGTTCCGGTGAGCATATGCCTTTTGTCTCTGCTGCTGGTACGAGTGCATGGGCATGTGCTCATTCACGTTGGGCCGTAGCGATGAGTTCCGCAAGATGCTCGAGAGCGTGAACGCTAATGGACACAAGTTCGAGGACTGCAAGGCCATCTTGCGCAAAAGTGCGTTTCCGCTCTTCTATTTCCTCTGGATGGGCGCATATATAAATGAACTCGCCATGGATAGACATCAAGCTCGACCCGGGGTTCAAGGACTTCTACAACTACTGCAAGACGAACGACATCCCCATCATCATCGTCTCGAGGTGCGTCCCCAGCCCCATATCCCCACGTATATGCATCTCCGTATCTGACCAGCACACAGCGGGATGGAGCCGATCATCCGCGCCGTCCTCGAAGAGCTCCTCGGCGACACGGAGGACATCGAGATCATCGCGAACGACGCGGACGTGAACCCTGACGGCTCGTGGGGCATCAAGTATCGCCATCCCAGCAGGTGCGTCCGCGTCTGCGTCTTCTTCTGTCCTCATGGGACCAGCGTGTAGCAGGCGCCGTGCTGACGGTCCATCGTGCGTCTGCAGCGGCTTTGGACACGACAAGTCGCAGGCGATCCTGCCGTACAACCGCCTCCCGGACCCGCCCACGCTTTTTTTCTTCGGCGATGGCGTCTCTGGTGCGTCTCTCCCCTTTCCCCCCTTCCCCCCTGCTCCCATATGAGCTGAATCACTTGTCATGCATGCAGACATGTCCGCCGCGCGGCACGCAGATGTGCTCTTCGTGAAGCAGAAGGACGGCGGCGACAACGACCTCGCGGCGTATTGCAACCGCGAGGGCATCAAGCATATCCTGTTCTCTGACTTTGCGCAGGCGACGCCGGTTGTGGCGTCTGTCGTGGAGGGTAGGAAGACGAAGGACGAGGTGCTTGCGGTCGGGAAGGCGTACCACTAGATAGAGTGCTGGATCCATCGTTCGTCCGTCGTGAGTTGTGAGGTTTGAGTTGTGAGTTGGACGAGTATTAGAGTATAGAGCCGCGCTGTGGATGTGTATGTATGCGGTGTAGCTTATTGTGTATCATTGTGGAAGTCTGTAAGTTTGAGCGGTGACTTGGAGGTGTGTCTTGGCCGCAGTAAACTTGGACGGCGCGTCATTCAGATGATCGGCGCGGGCGCCTGTGCTCTTGCCGATGCTCACCTTGCGACCACCACATCCTCCTACCAGATGCTCGTCTTCACCCCTCCCTCATGGACTGATAACGACGACTGAACATGGACCAACACTCTTAATCTCTAGAAATTGCATATATGCGCCTGAGGAGTGCCACTTGGGGCATCAGTTGCTCATGTCCGAAGTGTGGAGTCCAAGCGCTACTACTCGGGATACCGATTCGCTGCAGTTTGCTCTTCTGTGGGGATAAGATGAGAAGGGGGTTGTGGTGCCGGTGAGCATGCTGCTGTATGGACAACTTCGTGGTGGCTCTGAGATTTGCCTGGCAGCTGGCCCAGACGACGACGGCCCGCTTGGAACGCAGCCATTCGCCTTCGTCTACATCGCTGTTCAGCATTCACGATCGATCCCGAAATGCATTCCCGAATCTGGATCATGGTGTATGGAATCGTCAGCGGGAGCGATGACTTGTTTTTCTCCAGGTATGTACTTGTATGCTCTGCAATCCATACACGTCACGCCGCTGCAGCGCTTTCTTTCGCGGCCCACTTCCTCCCTCATATTCCAGGCGCTCGCCTCTTCGGAGCATCCGCACCCGCCTTGGCCTTCTTCGCATTCGCCTTCGCAGTCCGCAGGGTCACACGGTAACAAGGTTAATGGTCAACTTCGGAGGCATGAGACACATAGCTTTCCTCCTCTTGCTTCTTCTGAGCCTCTTACGCAGCGCGGCGCTTCTCCTCCACCTGCACGCTCTCGGCAGGGGTGCTCGTGCCAACTTGGTCTTGCATTCGGTCTCGCGCGCCTCCTGCTCGATGCGTGGGTCATCCAAGATGAAGCGCGACGTCCCGATGCTGATGCTGCGCAGGCGAGCCATGCCCTTCTTCTGCTCATCTACTCCTCCTCCTCTCGCTCGCGGGCTGAGCTCGATAACGGCGACTGGACATGGGCCAGGACTTCTGCGTCTTCGGAGCTGCATATATGCGCCTTTGGAGCTTCGGCCCGTGCACTGTTAACGTTGTTCATCAGTGTGCTTGAGCTTCCTCCGAGCACTACTTGGGATGCCGGCTGGTCGCGATTTGCTCTCCAGAGGGGTATTATGACCAGGACCTTGTGCTATAGCTTGGTTGGTAGTGTCTCTGAGATTTGCCTGGCACGGATGGTCGTGACCCGCTTGGAATGCAGCCAGCATCGGCCATGCGCATTTGTCTTCATTGCTATTCATTATTGATCCCAAGAAGCATTCATGAACTTGGATGGTAGTGCACGGAAGGGTCATAAGGAGCAGTGATTTGTTCTTCTCCAGGTGCGTGATCTGTCTGTATGCCATGCCATATGTGAATATTGCGTTGCAGTGCCCTTCCTCCCTCGATTGCCTCCGGGCCTTCTTCGTGCCTGCTTTCGCAGCCCTACAAAATCACATGGATGATACTTTATGTAGGCAAACGGACAACTTTTCGAAGACATGATGAGTGACATGAGTTGAGACTCAATGCAGGTTCCACGATGTCACATAGGTGAGACATGTCCTCCTTATTGCAGTGCACGTGTCTGACTGTTCTTCAAGTTGTTCTTTGTGCAGTGGCTGCAGCAGCATGGGCTGGGTTTGCATTTGTAGGCTCTCGTTGCTGTTGAGTCTTAGCATACTAATAATGTATGGTATTATCTTCAGTTTTCTTAATCTTTCTCCCTATCTTGCTTCAACTTTCCCTCATCTCTACACTGATGTTACACACTCACATTCCATGATTCATGAGTTCACAGTAAATATCTCATCAAACGAACTTCTCAATTCTAGCTCATAATGGTATCATTATGACATGATGGGCTATGGAAGATTTAGGGGATATGAGAGCAAGGCCAGCCATTGAATCTGAAACAAAATCAGTATGACTATCATATCTTTGTCAATAGCTTCAGCAACACTTACCTGTTGATCTCAATTGTCATTGCTTGATACTCTAGCACCATATTTATGCAGCACTTCAATAACTTTATGATCATGATGGGCAGATGCTGCATCAAGTGCTGTCTTGAACCCAAAAGTATTTTGGGCATTGACATCAGCACCATTTTCCAACAAAAGCTGGACAACTGAGGCATGTCCATGGGAAGATGCTACTGTGAGTGCCATTTCACCTGCCTGGACTTTAGCATTGATATCTGCACCTTTCTCAATTAGATATTGTACAACTGACAAGTATCCTGCAAGACATGCACTTGTCAGTGCAGTGCCAGATCTGCCAGTATCGATAGGCTGAGCATTGATGTCTGCACCTTTCTCAACCAAGAGCTGTACAATTGGTAGATATCCTCTGTAACATGCCACCATTAGTAATGTTGGTCTGTATTTGCATTGAGCATTGATATCTGCTCCTTTCTCAAGCAGCAATTGTACAATAGATATATGCCCTTTATTGCATGCTATTCTCAATGCAGTTCCATGTTCTCTAATATAAATTATGACATCTGCTCCAAAATCAAAAGTTCCACATACCAAGTCGACATCTGCACCTTTCTCAAGTAAATATTGTATGACTGATAGATGTTCTCCATCACATGCTACCATCAGTGCTGGCTCAGCCAGATGACCTTGAGAGTTTACATCTGCACCTTTCTCAATCAAAAGCTGAACCATTGATAAATCTCCTTTGTATGATGCAGCCATCAGTGCTCTTTTATGGCCACTGATATCACATTTAGCATTGACATCAGCTTCATTTTCTAGGAGAAGCTGTACAACTGATAGATGTCCTCTGCTGCATGCAGTATACAATGCTGTTACATTACCAAAACAATGAACATTGACATCTGCACCTTTTTCAAGTAGTAACTTTACAATCAATACATTTCCACAACTAGATGCTATAAAAAGTGCTGTTCTAAAACTGCTGAATGTTGCATTTATGTTTGCACCTTTCTCTAGCAGAAGCTGTACAAGAGGCAGATTTTCAATTCTAGAAGCAGCTATCAATGGAGTGCCAAATTTGTAGGCTTCAGCATTGACATCTGCTCCATTTTCAATGAGAAGCTTTGCAAGCTCAAAATGGCCTAAGGAGCAGGCTTTCATCAATGCTGTTATAGTGCATTCCTTATTAGAATTGACATCTGCACCCTTTTCAAGTAGCAGATGTGCTACTGGTATCCAATTTTTGCTACATGCTAGCTTAAGTGCTGTTTCATCTGTAAAATCTTCACTAATATTGACATTAGCTCCTTGCTCAATCAACCATATGGCTATGTCTTGATATCCCTTTTCTATAGCCAAAAGTAAAGCCTGGCCCAAATCAAATGTAGAGATATTGTTCAATGCATGAATTTGTTTCAAAAGTTCCAACATAGACATTCTATTGAGAAGAATGATATAGCAAATCAAGTATTTGAACCTGGCAGATGATTCATCATAGTATATTTTAGTACATTCTTCTGACTGACAGAATTGTGCAATATATTCCAGCAATTTGCTTTCTTTAGCAATGTAAGCATCTTGTATATGTAATGATAAATAGTCTATAACATAAACATGAAAGTCTTTTCTGAAGATGGTGCTTTGATTTTTTGCATAATGTAACAGATAACCTAAGCAAGATTCAGATATAACAGCATGTGCAATCTGTTCATTGATGTAATAATTTGCCATTGGCCCCATCTTGATTCTGTCAGAAATAATATACTCTTTGACAGAGAAATGTGAGAATCTGATCTTGCCATCCCACATATGAACAAGGCTTGAGCATATTTGCAAGATACCAGAAGAATGTAGAAGCAATGATTCATGAAATCCAGATTGATCATCAGCAAAATATGCATTGAATGCAGTTTCTAGCTCATTCTCTGTGATAGGCATTGCAGCAAAGGCAATCCATTGTAATAGAAAATGCAATTGATCTGAATATCCATCAGCTGCATTCTGCAGAATTCTCTCATAAGTTGCCTCTAGTGATTTGGGCAAGTGGTTCAAAGCTCTTCTCAAATTTACAGTTGTTTTGCATTTTCTGAGCTCTTTGAGCTGGCAGTCAACCCAAAGGAACCTAAAGTTTTGATATTTATATTCAGAATATATTGTGATGAAAGAAAATAATGCACTTACATTCCATTTGCACCTTCTGACAATGTGTTATGGATTTCAGTTTTGATATCACTGTGAAGGGTGCTGAAGAATCTGTCTTCATGAAGTACAGTAGACAAATGCCATGTAATATCATTGTAGTTCAATATGCTGCTGAGATCCAGAGTGTGAGAGACTTTAGTCATCAAGCAATCTCTAATATCAGTCTCATTTCGACTAGCAGCAAGGAGATGCACAGGACATGAATTGTCCAGCATGAGATCCTCCACAAAAGGAAACAAGTATCTGTGCCTCTCATCTTCTAGGCATTCATCAAGAGCATCAAGAACAAGATACACAGTGCCTGAGAGCTTCAAGATATTTTTCAAAGCATGCTGGAGACTTGATAGACTAGGCTGTTTGTGGCCACTATCATGTTCTGCATAGAGTACCTTCAACACAGAAGCAGCATCAGAACTCTGAGAAGAAAGCTGCCCAAGTGTAGATCCAAGCAAGTTCCGAAAGATCTGTTTTGCTGAATCATTGAAGTCAAAGTAGAAAAAGGCTACTGTAGAAGAATTTTTGGACTTGCAATCTTGTAACAAACTCTTGATGATTGTAGAACTACCATAATGTGAATATATGTTATTTTCTGGAACAGACATCAAACTTACCATAATACACTTTTTCCAGTGCCAGCTAATTGAGAATCATCAGTAACTAGTATATAGCTACAATATTAATCACACCTACGCCTTCCATATAGCCAGAATGAGGAATGGCTACCTTGCATCCAGGCATTGAAGTGTGTATTCTGTAAAATCCATTGGCCAGTTTTGTGGTTGTATAGCTTTTCTTGTGCTGCATTGTAGTTGACATAAGGGTCAGGAGCTGACAGCCAAGCCAAACACTTTTGAAGCTCTTCATCCACTTCAGATAAAACACAAATTAGGATAAAATAAATATCACCAATAGAAGGAACCTGACCTTGAGCTTGCTCCAATGTCTTGTAAGTTTTCTGTGTTACCTGATGTGTTTCTGCCTGGATAATCAGAATCTCTTCTTTGGTCAGATGATCTAGCCTTTGCAGTGCATCCTGGATGTCATCATTCTTGCTAAAAACATTCTGAACAAATAATTCTGAAATTTATCTTTTGGTATATATTGTCACTATGCATCAACAGGAAACAACATACTCAGTCTGCCTTTCTGAATATATTTAGTCACTAGCCCAAATAAAGAAAGCATATGAGCAAGTATCTTCACAAGCCTTTCTTGCAAAGTAGCCGATATTGTGCCATCGAGATAGATGCAGAGACGGTTGAGGAAGCTGTGTGTCTGCAAAAAGATATCAACAATAGCATCATAGCGAGAGCTGATATTGCGTGCAGCCTGCCGCATGAGACACAGATCAGTATGTAGTCACAGACACCATAACACGAAGCATACGTTGAGAAGATACTTCACGGCCGCAAACACTGCCTTGCCTGGCTGGAATACCTATCGCGACGATGACAGATCAACCTTATTTGTATCTAAAGCTCATGCTTCGCCGAAGACTTACATTCGTGACTCCCTCGCCAGCGACGTCCGCAAAGAGCTCGACAAGAACGAGCACCGGTTTCATAGCATTCCGCACCTTCTCGCCGCGGCTCCGATAGTTCTTGAACTTCCCATGCTCGTCGTCGATGATCCCCAAGAGTCGGTTAGCAGTGAGAGCACCTGCAAGATCGGGCATTGCATCAGCGAGACTCATTTTGGTATCAGTCTCGTAACGCCTAATCGCGGCACCCCATATCTTCGTGAACGGATTGTCGGCCATTGGGAAGGATTGGGAAGGATTGTCGTTGCGCGATGTCTGGTAGATTGTTGGATGGCGAAATCACGATGGTGGAAGCTGAGGAAGAAAGGCGCACGTGTGAAAGTCGGGCGTCCAGTTGTACCCAATATAGACAGCAGCCCGGCCCGAGGGGATCTCTCGGAAGTGATACGCCAGCTAGCTCATCGAGGTACGATGCGGCCCTGCGCGCATCTCTACAATGGCTCTGGATGCAACATAGGATGTGGTGATGGTGAGTGCATGGTCATGGACAATGGACGGGGGGAACCAACAGTGGAAGCAATGTTGCGAATCTGCAGGCCGAGTCGGACCAGACAAAGAAGGCGGCCGCGTCACTGTGGTCGTCGCCGTGCCCCAATTCGCGTGCAAGCACAGTGTACCCAGCTGCGCAGCGACGCTGGTGCAGAATAGTCGCTGCTCGGATACGCCGCCCAAGACAAGCGTGCGGGATTCGTGCCGAAGCGCTATTGTAGTGGGCAACGGAACACCAAAGATTCGGCTTGGTAGGTACTACCACGGCCGCGTAGCATCGTCCATGCCGAGTGTTGTGTTGATTACCCCGACGCAGGGCGAGGACGCGTGGTGGTCGTAGATGCCGTGAGTTTCGAGCCTCACGCATTTGGGAGACTTTCATCCCGCAGTCCTAGTCTGTCCGCGTGAGCAAATTTGAATGACAAACTGGATGAATAGGTGTAAAGCGCAACCATGAAGTGTAACCGGCGCACCGTGATACGAATCCCCGACAAACTGCACTTGTTGTATCTGCCAACTTCGACATTCCGGTAAGTCCGTCGTGAAGTACACCGACGTAGGTTTGGTATTCTGTGACTTCCTGAACGTGATGCCCGCCATGGTGCTGATGATGCAGAGGAAGAACATGAATGTTGCGCTTGAGGAGGAAGAAGACTCGGACGAATGAATGATATTATAATTAAGTAATAATTAGGAACTCGACGATGGGCGCCTATATTAACTACTTGGTAAATTTCGACGAGGTACGATTGCAGCTCTCATCTCACCTCTGCGATGGCAGTTCAGGACCCCAAAAGCCTCGGGATGCTCTGAACATGCATACCGCTGTATCCAACCAGTGCCTGGCTGCTGGAAGGATCACATTTCGGATTTCAACATCTCTGTCCACTTTGACGATGGATCTCAACGCTACTTCTCCGAACTTCGAATCGTGTTGGTCTGTAAGAAAAATGACAAGAAGCTGCTGGAGTTGATAAGCTCGCTCACTATATATGCATTGGATTTTTGAACTCATATACGGTATGTTCTGAAGACGGTTGTGGACAGAGATAATAACGCTGCATTGCCCGACGGGCAGAATTCACCTCCACTTGAAGATGTCTCGAACACCACTACCCATTCGTATTTGTTACCCGAGAACTCAGCAAGATCACCCTACGCCGTGGTATATGAAATTATCAAGGAGCGTGATAATTTGCCTATGCTTCTAGGCATATATCTTCGCTCTGCACAGCTTCTCGACAATAACGCATACCGCATTGTATACGAGCATACCCAACTCTGTACATCGGCTCGTTTATCTGTATCGGTGATGCTGTCTCTCAAGACCAACCGATCACTCTGGACCCTGGAACGCGCGAACGCGTTCCCGAACCCGGAGATGGGTATCATAACCTACGGAATACGAATTGTCCCCCCCACTTCCTCCCGCCAGCTGTTCAAGCAACCGCCTCCAGAGATCCTACGCCTCATATTTACCTCCTCTCTGTACTCTATGGGCAAAAAAGACGATCGCTGGCAGGAGTCACTCCTCTCATTCGGGTTGGTCTGCCGGGCTTGGGTGCATGCACTCGATCTGTTGTACAGGGACGTCTTCAGAGGGGGGTGGCCGTCACCGAATATCAATCGCTTTGCCGCGGCGTTGCGTCACAATCCGGCGCGTGCAGGTGCGATCCGATGCTTCTCAACGCACTACTTCATTGCCATGCTCAGATCGGACGAAACGGACAAGCAGGTGTCGCGGTCGCTTATAGATATACTGTCTAAAGCTACTCTCGTCCAGGAGCTGGACGTAGATGGTGTCGTTTTCGATCACAAAGACATGTACATGCAGGCTCTATGCGGCTGCACGGAGGTCAGGAACTTTGGGATCGCTCAAACGAATGGATATCCCGATCGAGGATCACCGGCATATGTCCCTGCGGTCTCTGATGTCATCCAATGCATGACCCATTGGCCTCATCTTCGGGTCCTTTCGATGCTCGAGTTTGTTGCAGGTCATCTCGACTCGGGGTACAGCGTATCGTACGTTCTTATGACTATCACGGGCCACCACTTGCTGAAAATTTCTCCCTTTCAGCGACAAACTGAACTCCGTTCTATGGCCCAGGCTGGAGCAGCTTATCCTTCTTCGCGGAGAGATTTCTGGTCATCATCTTCTACGCGTAACTCCTCCATCGCTCTCCAGCCTGAAGGAAGCGCACCTTGGAGGCCTGACTGGTCTTAACAATGCATCTCTAAAGGAATGGCTTCTTGCTGTAGCTCCTACTCTGGAGGAACTCACCATCGGGCGCTGCATTATCCAAAGAGAGAACGACCACGAGGGATTCGCCATTGATGAAGTGATCGACAAGATGGACAAACTTCACATCCTGACATTGGATGCCGACTCCTGCAGCCAACTGGTGTTCACGCGCAAGGCTAAAAGATCTACGTCCGGCATCACCCACAAATTCACCTTACTCCGCCTACTTCCTGAATCATTTACGGAGGATTTCCTTGCGGTACTTCGGTGCACGGGGTGGGAAGACATCAACCTATGGATTGTGTCCACTGAAGAGTTAGAGCTTATCGAGAGAGCGAAGAAGGTTGCCGAGGAGCAAGGAATACATTTACGTCCAAGATATGTTCGCTACATGTAGGCGCGACTAGACCACGGCTGTATATTCTTACTCTCCGAATGAAGAGTAGTAGATGACCATAGGAAGGGGCTATATGCAGTGTAGATGTGTCGTCAGCAATGGTCGAAAGCTCATGATGCGGATACCTGATAATCTGCACTTATTATACTTGCCAACTTCGAGGTTCCAGCGAGTCCGTGGTGAAGTACGGCAACGTGGCGCCACGAGATTTGGTATTCTGCGACTTCTTCATTGCGATACCCGCCATAAGTAGCACCGGGAAGAGGACGGGCGCCTGTGTGTCAGTAGTTTCCGACGAGATGCCGCCAATTACAGCCATCATGTAGCTTTCATCTCATATGATCCTAAGTCTCACCTCTACGATGTCAGGCGGCGACCCCCAAAACTTTGGATGCTCCGTACATGCATACCGCTCCATCGAATCAATACCTGCCGACCAGCGTCGCTATTCGGATTTCAATATCTCTGCTCACTTTGATGGTGGATCCGAGCGCTACTTTTCAGGATTCCGAATTGTGTTGGTCTATAAGAAGAGTGACGAGGGACTTGTGGATCTAGTAAGCACTCTATGTACCACTATCGAAATCGGAAATCCTAATTCATCTATGTGCCGCAGACGGTTGTAGACAGAGATGACGGCGCTGCATCGTCCAACGGGCGAATTTCGCTTGAGGACGTCTCCAGCACTGGCAGCAAGTCACATTCGTATCTGGAGAATTCAGACCGATCACCCTATGTTGTGGTGTACGAGGTTATGAACACGTTCGGCAATTCATATATGGTCCTAGACATTCACCTGCGCTCTGCGCAGCTTCTTGACGACAATGCATACCACATTGCATACGAGCGCAACCATCTTCATATGTCAGCTTGTCCATCTACGTCGGTGATATTATCTCTGAAGACCAACCGCTCACTCTGATCACCGACTGCCCATAGAGAGGTTTTTTTTTTTTTTCCCCCCCCCCCCCCCCCCCGGGGGGAAAAAAATGGTCGGTGATGCGTCGACAGGCCGAATTACACGTCGGGCAACTCCTTGACAGGCGTTGTGGCGACTAGTCTGCGTGGGCACACACTTTCCACGGAACGGATACGACGCAAAGATGCAAGCCGCCTCTGCATTGAATCTGGTTTGGCGGTCCATGGGGGCTCACAGCACTTGACGTGGTCAGTTTTATTCCAATAACGTCCGGTTCGGCTCGCCGTATGATAGAGCACGCGCAAGTCACCCTGGGGCCTGCACAGAGATAGTCGACTCGTGCGGCTCATGGTCTGGCCTCCAGCTGATTTCTATTTGCAGCTAATATCGCAGCTTTCAAGCATTGTCTTCTCAATACGGTGAGCTTCCACTGCACGGATCACACGGATCGCTCGCATACTTAGGCACAGAAGCGCAGCCAATGCAGTCAAGATACACGCAATGACATCGTCGTGCTTTTCAACGCTCCAGGTCGGACTCGGCGAGTGTCCCGTCGATGGCCGGGCAAGGGCGACGCTAGAAGAATGGGGGAACACGAGCTGGAGGAGTGCCTGGCTTCTTCTGTCGCTCCTTCCACTCGGATGTGCCTCGACTCGTTCGAGATGATTCGCTCTTCTCTCTGCGCGCGACAGCGTCTCACTCCCTCGTGAGTCGTGCTTTCTTGAACAGTCATTTCATACTCTGGTGAGTCCCCTACGCTCGATCTCATTGAGCTGGCAGGTTCACCGAGGCATTTAGGCTTCCTTAGTGTATCCTCCACTGCCTCCAGCCTTCCTGGAATTCCGGGTCCCTACTCATCCTCTGTTTCGGTGCACGACTAGGCTCTACCGCATGCCTTGGCGCAAAAAAGCTCGCGGAACTGATGGATGACGGTCGTGATGGCAAATCTGATAAGATGTACACCCTTGATCTTATCAAATTTCACACTTGGCACGGCGCGCCGCTATCTAATCTCCCCGACGGCGCGCCCCGTTTTATCTGATATGCGAGACTCCGACGCTCCGCATGCGCGACATCACTCCCTCGGCCCCGACGCTCCCTCAACAGGAGCAGGTGAACCCGGTTCCCCCCATGCTGCCTGCCGCCTTCTCCAGCGAACCGGGGCAGTCGAGGCCGATCGATCTTGCCTTTTGGCACTACGACGGGAATCTCGATTCGAATACCGACACTCGCCTCCTTCTCGCTAGGGTCATAATGATGTGGTGGGCTTCTTTTTTTTTTCTACCCAGCCAAGAATTCTGCGTGGTATAAAGCCATGGGCTCTGGAGACACGCCCCTCACGTCCCCGACGCCGCTAGCCATTCGACTTGACGAGCAGNATGGGTGTTCCGAGCCACAATGCCGACGACAGGGCTATCCGGTCCTACCGGACCCGCTGGTATCCCAGATACACCTGGTTCATCGCCGGCTCCTTCATCTTCCTCCTTATGCTCTACAACATCGCGACGCTCATCGCCGCCCGACTGCGCAAGCCCCGCCCCGCGACCGCGGACGTCGAAGGGCGCACCCGTCGACAACTTGGGCCTATCTCGTACCGCCGACTGCATGTGGCGTTCTTGAACGCATGCAGGGTGATCGCCTTCCGCTTGACCATCCCCCTCGGGTTTGGCTTCAAGCTGAACATCGCGGAGGTGTTTCTCACCGGCGCGTACATTGCCATGCTGTTCGTCTTGGCTATGATCAAAAGTACGTCGTCCATATGTCTGTCCTGCTTGAAGCATGCGGCTTATCACTGTTATCAGCGACGTCCCAGATGGGCGAGAAGTTCAATATGCTTTACTGGGCGAATCGGGCGGGTGTCATTGCGTCGTTGCAGACGATGCTGGTCGTGACGCTGGGTTTGAAGAACAACCCCATCTCCTGTACGTCTCGCGTCAAATATTTGACGCAGCAAATACTCAATAACCACGCCTCGCAGACTTGACGGGCATTAGTTTCGACAAGGTGAGATCCATAGCCTACTTCCACGTGTTCGCAGCGCTGATTGGTCCGCTCCGCCGCAGCTTAACTACCTCCATCGCATGTCCTCGCGAGCCATCTGCGTCCTGATCTGGCTCCATGCGGGCGGTTGGGTGAGTCTACCTTCTACTTCAATGACACCATGTTACCCATATCTGACGTCCGTAACCAGTTTCAATACGGGTAAGACGAACTATACCCTTGATCTGGCGTCATTGACTGACCTCGCGTCGCAGTCTCACCAAAGGCATCGCCATCACGACGACGCTCACGCGGACTGGCATTCTCGGTGGCGTCGCCATCGCACTTCTGTGCATCGTCTCGGTTCGCCCCGTGCGGCAGCTCGAGTACGAGTACTTCCTGATCATGCACTTCTGCCTCGCCTTGTGCGTATTTGTATTTACCTCCCCCTTTTTTTAATTCTCCATTCTGATATCACGTTCCAGAATTTACTTGATCGGCGGCTACGTCCATTGCCACATCCTCGGGTACGTATTCCCCCTTATATCTGTATGAATATCGCCTCATCTTTCTATACAGAGTCGGCTCGTACATCTGGCCCGCGCTCGCTATCTGGGGCGTCGACCGCGTCCTGCGCGCCGTGCGCGTCATCGTCTTCAACCACTCGTACTTCGGCTTCAAGTCCGGCGTCGGCACCTTCAACGCGACGCTCGAGACGATCTCCGATGGCTACATCCGCATGCGCTTCCGCCGCCCGAAGCACCTCAGCTGGGACGCCGCGCAGAGCGTCTACCTCACCATGCCGGGCGTGTCCACGCTCCCCTGGGAGGCGCACCCGTTCACCATCGCGAATGCCGATATTCCAACTCTGAAGCACGAGATTGAAGAGTCAGAGGGGGAGAAGGAGAAGGACGGGGACATGGACGAGAAGGATGTGAGCAAGGTGGACTCGAAGGCGGTCGGGCCGAGCGCGGTGGGGAAGGAGATGATCTTCCTCATCAACTCGCAGAAGGGCTTCACGAAGAAGTTGGTGGATATTGCGAACAACGGCGGGTCGCTGAAGATCTTCATTGACGGTCCGTACGGCCATCCTCCGAAGCTTCGCGGGTTCGACTCTGTTGTGTTTGTTTCTGGTGCATGCACTGCCAATTTTTACTGCCGCATTGATCTAACGGTGATAATGCGTGGCAGGTGGTACCGGTGTGACTTTCACTTGTCCGCTATTTGTCGACCTTGTCTAGTGAGTGCCGCATTAGACCTTTCCTGTCCGCGTCTGACCGCCCTTCGTGCAGCCGTGTTCGCCGCAACGCCGCCGTCTGCCGATATATCATGTTCGTCTGGGTCGTCCGCAAGCCTGGTATGTCCCTCTACACGGCGTCCCCAAGAAGCAGCCGCTAATGTCATCGTTGCAGAGCACATTAAGCTTGTCTACGAAGACCTGAAGGCCACGCTTACCGATCTGCGTCGTCGCTGACGGTGGACGTGCGGATCTTCGTCACTTCCCCAGACGTGCCCAGTCTCCCGGACAGCGAGCGCTCGTCAGTAGCGACCGATATCGATGGCAGCAGCGAAAACCATATGGTGAAGGCGACGAATTTGCCGATGGCGCGCGTGGAGAAGGGTCGCCCGGATATGAAGGTGCTTCTTGACGAGGCTAGATCATTGGCTGTCGGGAATATGTCTGTGAATAGTGAGTCGTGTCCCACTCTTTCACGTCTCATTGTCGGTATGCTGACTCCGTGCCATAGTTTGTGGCCCTGGAGGCCTGGCGGAGAGCGTCAAGAAGGCGCTCGCATCTCCGACTGATGTGGTGAACATCTTGCGGGGCGGTCCTAGCGTCGACCTTTTCGTCGAAGCCTTCGATTATGCTGTAAGTGGTTGTACCCAAACGCGCACATCCGCCTACTTACTCTGCATCTATCAGTGATTTAAAACGTTTTATAACGATTGACGACGAAAACGCCGGCTCGGATGTATTACTTGTTGATGTTGGCACGACTGGTGTAGCACGAACCCTTAGATGTAAAACTTGGTAATTCATGCCGTCGTAGAATGTTAGATACTTCGATTTTCTTTGAACGAAATGCATGTTTTTTTATGCTAGCTCAGTTTCTGACGTGCGTCACGAAAGTAAGCAGCAACTCCGAGGCAGTATCGACGCCCTAGCTGTCACGGTGCTATCACAAATTTTCTTTTGCGATGAGAGCTCAAAACGGTGGCCTGCCGAGGGACAGGCATGCCATGGAGTGGAGGGGACTGACGGCGGTCGGGGCTCCGCCGTGCTTGAAACTGAAAGTGCCGCTCGGGGAGAGCACTCGGGGCCGAGCGCTCGGCGAGGCAGCCAAATTAAGGCCAGTCGGCTCATCCCGACAATTGGAAATGCGACGATGCCGCGGTCGCTCTCAAGTTCAACACGACTCACCGCCTCTCATACCCTCCCTGCCACTTCCTAGGAACGCACGCGACATAATCATGCACGCGGCTCGTAAACGTGCACGTAGACAAGTTTAGTACGTAGAGTTCCAAGGTCCGCGGCGGGTACGGTCCTTTTGGATCCAGTGGCTATCCGATTTCGCTCTCCTGACGGACGAGAATTAGAGTTGCCCGCGCAGAGATCTGCCCTCCCCACGGATGCATTTTTCTGCAGGTGCGTTCTAGGCGTCCGTCTGCACAATGAAAGCGCTTGACTGTTCCTCCCCCACTCGCGCTTCTGTGGTCCGGATCACGCGAATCGCTCGTGCAGGCACAGAAGAACCACAGTCAATACAGTCAACACGCTCTTGAGTTGATGAAACAGACATGCTACTCAAAGCTCCAGGCCAGACTCGACGTCGGTCCCGTGACGACCGAGCAAAGGGTACGCTAGGGAACGCCGAACGAGCGGGCGAAAGCGACGAGCAAAAAATGGCGTGCCTGGTTCCCCTGCCCGCGTTCCTACCAGGCATGTTTCGCTAAATTTACATGGCTGTTAGCCTCCGCAGCATCTGGTAAACACGCTCCATCTGCGACGACCTCCTTCAGCGGGCTGTTGAAGCGCTTCGCTGGCCAATTTGCGCACAGTTCTCGAGGTCAACGACGTTCGTTTTACGCTTGCTTTTCAGCTGTCAGTCTCAGCGTGCTCATCGTTTGTCTCGATTGCAGGGCTGGCAGCGGACGAGAGACCCTCGGTGGTCGACAAAGGCCGGACGACTGATGGATGACGCCAGTGGTGATTAGATATTGCCAATCTGATAAGATGCGGACCCTCGATTATCACTTTTTTTACCCTTGGCGCGGCCGGGGCACGGTTATCTAATCTTCCACCCGCATGGTCTTATCTGATATGCGAGGCTCGGACGCTTCGCAATATCATACTCTACCTCCTCTCGGTACCGACCTCTCCCCATACCGCCTCCTCCCCGGCTCAGAGGGTCCCGGTTTTCCCCTGGCCAACCCGCCCTCTTCGTGGAATGTGGGCCAGTCGAGGCCGCTTGTTCCTGACTTTTGCCCTCTGAATCTCGATTCGCGCAACATTGGCACTCCCTCGGAGCCATGCGTTCTTTTTTCTGCATCGGGCGAGACTCTTCTCTGGATATATAGACATGATCCCGTGTATGCAGCAGGCGTCCCATCCCGCTCCTCCACCTTTCGTATCCCTTCCTTACGACAAGCAGCAGGATGGGTATCCCCAGCTACAACGATGATGACCTCGTCATCTACGTCTACCGGACCCTCTGGTATCCACGATATACGTGGTTCATCTGTGGTTCCTTCATCTTCCTCCTCATGCTCTGGAACATCGCCACTCTAATCCTCGCGCGACTCCGGAAGCCTAGGAGGGCGGACGTGGAAGGACGCGCTCGTCCGCAACGCGGTCCAGTCTCAGCCAGCCGAATTCCCGTCGCGTTCTTGAACGCGTGCCGCATGATCGCATTTCGCACCACCATTCCGCTCGGATTCGGTTTCGAGCTCTGCCTCGCAGAGGTGTTCCTCACGGGCGCATATCTCGCTATGCTGTTCGTCTTAGCCATGATCAAAAGTGCGTCATTTCCTCACCTTCTTTGACGCCCGACGCTTATCAAACGTATTAGCGACGTCGCAAACGGGCGAGAAGTGGAATATGCTGTACTGGGCGAATCGTGCAGGGTCCATTGCTTCGCTGCAGACCATGCTCGTCGTCGCACTTGGGATGAAGAACAACCCCATTTCCTGTAAGTCTTGTTTCTGACTTTCTGGTATTCGTCTGCCTAACGACCCCGTCTCACAGGGATGACCGGTATCAGCTTCGATAAGGTGAGAGTTGCGACATGTTCATACATAAATCGGGGTTCTCATCGGTCCTTCGCAGATGAATTACCTTCACCGCTTGTCTTCTCGGGCAATCTGCATCCTCGTCTGGCTGCATGGGGGAGGTTGGGTGAGTTGTCTCGTATATTTTGTCGTCATTCGTATGCTAACTCGTTGAATTAGTTCAAATACGGGTACGAGAATCCTCCAAACCATCTGACGCTATTCACTCATTTCTCCGCAAAGTCTCGTCTACGGAATTGCCATCACGACACCCCTCACGCGTACCGGTATCCTCGGAGGCGTTGCCATCGCCATCCTGTGCCTTGTGTCCGTTCGACCCGTGCGGCAGTATGAGTACGAGTGGTTCTTGGTCATGCACTTCTGCCTTGCCTTGTGCGTGTCTAGTGTTCATTGTCCTCATCCGTCTCTATACTGATGATTGCCGTTCAGGATCTACTTGGTTGGCAGCTACGTCCATTGCCACATCCTCGGGTACGTATTCTCCCTTGTATCTGGATGGATATCGCCTCATCTTTCTATACAGAGTCGGCTCGTACTTGTGGCCTGCGCTCGCCATCTGGGGTGTCGACCGCGTCCTGCGCGTCGCACGCATCATCATCTTCAACCACTCCTACTTCGGCTTCAAGTCTGGCGTCGGCACCTTCAACGCGACGCTCGAGACGATCGCCCCCGGCTACATCCGCATGCGCTTCCGCCGGCCGAAGCACCTGACCTGGGGTGCCGCCCAGAGCGTCTACATGACCATGCCCGGCGTCTCCAAGCTCCCCTGGGAGGCACACCCCTTCACCATTGCCAACGCTGATATCCCCACTCTGCGGTCCGAGATAGACAGGTCCGAGAAGGACGTCGATGAGAAGAACGTCGCTGTGGTGGACTCGAAGGGAGACGGTCCGAGTGCGGCTGGGAAGGAGTTGATCTTACTTATCAACTCGCAACAGGGCTTCACGAAGCGTCTGGTGGATATTGCGGACAAGGGTGGTTCAATGAAGGTCTTCATCGATGGNCCATGCAGTTGCCCACCATAGCTCCGCGGAATAGACTCTGAAGTGTTTGTTGCCAGTACGTTTGTGGTACTTTCTGTCCTCCGTTGCACCTGCTTACGACGGTCACCACTCCAGGGGGATCACTCTCTTTGTTGACCTGGTTTAGCGAGTGGCATGTGTACCTCTGTCTAACTAGTTTTCGAATAGCCGCATTTGCCGCAATGCCGCTATCTGCTGATATATCATCACCTGGTAATAGATAGTCATTAGAATAGCTACTAGAAATATATGTGCTTTGCTAGAATCTCAACTAGATGAGTGACTAGAGGTCTAGTTGGTGAACTAGGTCGGGATAAGTCTACTAGGCCTAGTCACTTGTCTAGAGCACTAGGGAACTAGGAGCACTAGGTCTAGCTCTCCTAGCAGTGCTCACTCTTGCTGATGAACATTCGTACAGCATCTCTCTGTCAACAAAATCCATCAATACAGATGGCAGATGGTGGTGATAGAGGTTGGGAAGGGGGATCGTGGTATGTTGGCATACATATTTCATGCTTGCACGTTCAAAGGGACCAGAGTCTTTGACGACCAGAGAAGGGGTGATATGATGAACACATGGTGCGCCCCAACTGTGATCAATTTTCAAGTGGTGCTTCAATTCATGGTTCCAGGCAGCTGTCCTCGTATCATTTTGAAGCCTCTCAACATCGTCTTGAGTCTGAACAGCAGCTAGCTCGGCGTCGATCTGCGACTGTGGTTAGGTACAGCTGAAAGATGAGAGGTAGATAACGTACATCAATGGCTGGTCTGTCTGTCGGAAGGGAAAACAGAGTTGCGACGAAATCAAGAAACAAGGAGCAGGAGTGCCGCAACAACATCTTCCAGCTGAGTGATTTCGGCAGTGGTGCAACACTGTTGGCCAAGGGCCTATCGGGATGTGAATACCTGACCGGGGGTTAGATAGGTAGGTCGGCCGCCAGGCCGTGTACAAAAAAATTCGACCTGGTATACAGAGCTCGATAGACGGTAGATTGTGGATGCGATGTCACACATATGTGAGCTACTCACCATTACCCCATGCTTTGAAACAAAACTGGTTAACATTTACTACTGACAGGCGATTTCCTCGAGCCTACCATGGTCCTCTCCACCTGTAACTGCAGAAACCGCTGCGACCACGATACGATGCAGCAGGAGCCACGTGATCATGGCGCCGTCCGCGGACTGTCAGTTGCGCCTTCGCAGCCGTGCACCCTCGCCTTTACACCTGCGGCTTCTCACTCTTGCTTTCCCAATCATGCCCCCATGCTCTCACACCTGCATCACCGCATCACCGCA
>SEOQ01000108.1:0-50789 GCA_004679275.1 Dentipellis fragilis
TAGATTTCTCGGAAACCTGCATTTATTTGACCCCACCAACAGGTCCCTTTGCTCGAGCTCTTCCAAAATATTCTCATATGTGCCTATGACATGTACCATCACCCAGAATCAAACATCAGTGAAAATAATGCATGGTTCGAAAATTATTATCATTTGTCCCAAGTGGGTGTCGTGTCCCAAGTGGCCATCAATGACTGTACCTATAATGTCCTATATACCCATGTATGTTTTTTCTGATGGGCTATGATGATATAATATATAATAAAATGAATTGTATGTCTTTGAAGTAAACATGCAATCAACCTCCTAGATGAATCAGAATCTGCCGCTTGCCGGCCCACTCCTCACTAGTGAACTGATGTGGCTGAGACTGTGAGAACAAATTCCCTGAAGTGGCAATAGGAATCTGAGCCCTCAAAAAATGGCCTTGTCTGTCTGATATTAGAACTGATTCATAGATAAATCAGAACACCCTTTTCACATGCCTGTGCAGATAAATTAAGATAAATACAGCAAATTTAGATTAAAAAACAAACAAACAATAAATCATATAAAATGTAACAAATTTAGTAAAATTGTTGTAACAAATGTGAAATATAATAAAAAATGATAAATTGACCAGTAGTGATTATATTACCACAAGCTTTCCCTCCTATAGCTGAATCAGATCTGCCACACTTGTGATGGCCCACTCCTAACTAGGAGTAATATATTATATTTGTGATTTTGTGAACTGTGACATCAACTTCATACTCTGACCAAATGTTTGTGACTTTACAAGTGATTTGCTTATCCATGGAGATAGTTTCCCAACTATTTTGTCTTGATTATATCTGACATCTATCAAAACTAGACTTGCCCAGTCTTGCTTGTGACGAATTGCTCGACCTATTGTTTTAATTAACATTACTATATATAAACAAAATAAGCAATTATTAACTTGCCTATAGCTTGATTTACAGAATTCATACACATATTTTCATAAAGCTCTAATGCAGCTTTTCCAAATAAGTGACCAGATTGATGAATAGTCTTTGCACATTTATCTGCATGCTTCAAATGCTCTTGCAATTCTACAGAATGAAGATTTGCAAATGGCAGTCCCACCACAATAACCATTCGAGCAAGGTCATCAGAAAAGTTCAACCCTTCTGATAATTTTGCACCAATGACAGCAAGCAATATTGCACCTGATGTCATCTAATAAAGTGGTTAATATACTGAAAACCAAAACTTAAATCATCTTACTTGAATAGCCTTTTGATATCCCTCTAGTACCATCTTTACATCAGCTGCTAAAGATGGTTCCACAAATATCTTGAAAATGATGACATGGTCAAATTCCTGAAGACAGGTGATTTTAATAGCACTACTAACCTCCTTTCTTCTTGTAATGGATTCCAGAAGTTGAGCTCCCTTCCATATGCTTGTTATATGAGATAATGCTGTATAAGATGGGACAAAAACCACAATGCCACCAGGAACAACTCTTGCATAATTGAGAATAACCTGGCCAAGGTCTATAATCTGTAGAACTTATAAGTGCCATGTAACACATATAAGTGTATGAATACTACCATTGTCTTGTTTTGAAGATTTGAAGATTTGAAATTAAAAACTGATCCTTGAGGTCCTTTATCCAGCACATATGCAAGCATGCTTGACTGAGGAATAATATGGTCACATGAAAATAGAGAAAATTTCTCAGGACCCATATTAGGGAACAGCTGCAACATAAAACTAGACATCTATATCAACATAAGTAATACATCATCATGTTGATGAGAAGATGACTCACAGGTGTCATTGTACCTCCAGCAAGGATGATTGATTGAGCCTTATCTGATACATCTTGAAATATGGATGAAGGATTGAGAGATTGATATTTCACTTCTACATTATCTTGTGCAAGACTGAGTATAATTTTGCCATCTATAAAGATTGTCTGATCAGTAATCTGGATGAATTAACTTTGCAATATATATTACCATCACTTGCTTGAGCCAAAGCTGAGATAAATGCTTCAATGATATATAGAGGAGGTGATTTGTCTTCAAGTGCCAAATCTGTTCAAGTTATTCATATGTAAATCTAGTGGCAAAGTCAACCACAACTTACCAACATTATTTACTTGGGCATATTTTGCCACTTTTCTGGCAATCTTAGTATTGATATTAGCAATGAAAACCCAAACCATAATTGATGGACAAACTTTGCTGCTATGAAGATACTGCTGAATTTCTAGAACATTTGTGCTTTCTATTTTTCTTCCCAGCTGTTGTAGAAAATATTGAACTGTCATTACTTCTCTTCTGCCTTCCTTATGCTCTGCATCTTGCCATTCACTAGTAAATGTCTTGAATGCTTTCAAAAGAGAGAGCAGACGTTGCAGATGCAAAGAGTGCTTTTGTGATAGTTTGAGTGCAAATTTGGAAATATAAATTTGAACTTGAGAGCAGCAGATGCCTAGCACAGAATAAGAAAGTGTCACAGTTGAAAGTGCCAATAAGGCTGAGACTAGATCTAAAACAATTTAGAAAACATAGCAAAAGATACATGCAAAAATCATACTATGGGCTTCATCAATGATGACAATTTGACCATTGAGATCAATTTGAAGTGCCTCTCGTGCACTTTTTTGAAGCAGCAAGTTGTATGGCAAAGTTACCACCTGAGAAAGCCTGAGATGATTAATATGCAAATGTAATACATCATAAAACATACCTCAGCATCAGATACAGCTTCCCTTGTTGCATAATATGGGCATGTTTTTGTTAATTGCCCCACACTCACAAGCTCTTCAATGTCTTTTGGGGCTGCCTGTGCCATGTATATTAAGCTAAGTCATTTCTATATGATAGTAGCAGGACAGTACCAAAATCTGGTCCCGAAATGCAGAAAGTCGGTTATCTTCTAGTGCACCAGGCATATAAACACATCCAAGCCCTTTCTCTGCTATTCCGTTATCAGACTGCATCCATTTCACCAACAAGTCATAGAACTTACCGTTGAGGGTCTCTCTACAAGCTTCATCCAAATCGCCTCCACGTCTTCGCATATCTTCATTGATACAAAGTTGTTTCCTTGATCCTAGTGACACTACACGTGTCTGCAGCCCATTTTCAGAATTGAGCTCATCATCTAAAAGATGTTTTCTGGAACCCAAGCATGGTTCGGTCTCGAACCCGGTCTTGAATCCCTTTGCTGTTATCTTTTGTGGATCATGGTCCACATTCACTGATTTACAAGTGGAGCGGCGTAATTTTTTGAGCTCAGGAATTATCTGGGAAAGCTGTGAATGAGTGCGTGATGCATAGTAGATCTTGCGAGAAGGTCGTCTTGTTGTGGAGCAGTCATTGGACGATCTTGTACTAAGAGAAAGATAAGATGCTATGAAGACGCAGAGCATGGTCCCACTCACAGCTTTCCGATAATCGGCAGCATCTCATCCTCGTCTGGGTCAGGAAGGAAGTTTTCAAGGTCTATCTTGTTCCCCGATGTGGTGACATCTCGGCGCTGGCAACATTCGAAAGTGCGCATTAGATTTCAGTTGATGTCACAGCCACATGCATGTTAAGACTTACAGCTTTCTTGATCACACGTGCCTGAGACATTTTCCGAAGGATTTCCTCGCGTTTCCTCGCATCCGCCAACCGTTCCTCATACGTTGTATCCTCCAACTCAAGCTCTCTCATGAGGCGTTCGCGTGTCTGGGATGTTACCCAGTCAGGTTCTACATCGAACCTGTTAGGTGCAATTGTTTGGAAGAAAGGACAAACAGTTGACTTACCACCAGCCCCTTCTATACTGTCGATCATACCCTTCCGCGCTCGAGCTTTGTCGTCATCCAGCCATGCCAGAGCTGCAGTGAGCAAGCTCAGAGTCTTTCCCTGGAGCCCCGGATAACCTCGTCAGCAGCAACAATTTATAAAGAGTTGTTAACATACTGTGCCGGTGGGGCTTTCGATGATTGCCACTTTGTGCAGCTCGATGGCCGAGTATAGATGGCGCATAAGATCAGTTTGGATATTGTACGGGGTATCATAAGGGAATGACGAGAATGCTTCAGGTGTAGGAAGTACGAGAGACATTCCAGCGAGAATATCAGCGGATCGTGTGCCTCAGAGGTTGCGAGTTGCGAGTGCGATTGCTGGAGCAATTGGACGCACGTGGGCACACGTGATCAACGGGACCGAAACAACGCATACAACTCCCGCAGCTAGACCTCTCCGTGCACAGAGACACTCAAGCGGTATGTGCAAATGGGCTTCTTCTCTTCCAGACGCCCCGATTCGGAGGACTTCATTGGAACCGATAAAACGACAGTGCAGGTCATTCGCTCTCGCTTTGTGAGTGGCCGTTCTCTGCTCGAAACTTCCTCTACTGTTTCACTGAAATGAACTGCAGTATGGCCGTAGCAAAGGGAAAGAGCGAGATGACAGTCATCCTATAAACCTGTCGCACCCCTCTCCTACCCATCAATTCGTTGACTTGTCCCAGCGCAGTCCTCACGCACACATACGTGACCACCCTCCCCCCTCAAACCGCCTCTCTCTTTCTCATCGACATCACCAACCACCAAGTAGCAGCGATACGCCTTATGCCTCACGTTCTTCAACTGATGCTGTAACGTCTGTCACGCTTGCCCTTCCTGCATATTGTTGCTGACAACGCTTTTATCCAGGATGATATTGGCCCAGCGACTAAATGAACTGGCTACAGCAAACGCCGAAGGTTTACTTGAGTACGTGCATGCATCACTTCGTCATTACAGTAGCATGATTCTGATATCTGATTCTAGCGACGATGAGTATCGCTTACTCCGTCAAAATTTATTTGAACGATTACCCAGCGCTTCTTCCGTACCCGCTGAGATGCCTATTGTGCCTACCGCCGGCCCGAGTCGTACAACGGATGAATGTGAGTGGCCCGCTTGTGTAAGTTAGCTGATATCTTATTTACCCGTTCATTTGCGTGTGCACTAGACTGTGCATCTTCAGTATACCCTGCTTCTCGACCTCCATCAACACAATCTCGGAAATCGGTGTCATCTACCATGTCAGGCCTCCTACGGAAAGCGACAGGAAGGAGGTCGACATCCACTTCACGCGATAACTATACCAACGACTCCACAAGCCTGTTCTCTGTGAGGTCGACGTCCTCTAATTACCTTCAACGCCGACTTTTTCCACGATCACCCACCAAACGGGCGAGCGACGTGTCTCTTCGAACTGATGGGTCTCCCATACCTTTCGATGCTGTGTCTATGGCAAGTTCTGCACTTGGACTCTCTTCCGCCGAACCGATTACACCATCAACCCCTGGCAGTTTGTCTCGCTCAGCAACACGCAGCAACAGACGACTTTCAAAGGCAGCACCTCCATCATCTTTCCGCAGTCGATCCCCTGGACCCGAAAATGGACGCGTTGTGACCAAAATGCTCGATGATGTCATGAACGATGACCACTTGAAGTCAACGAAAGATATACGAATGGAGATCGAGTCCGTGGAGGCAGAAGGGCGGCGGGTTCTTGACGCGTTCAACGGATTGGAGCTCACTGCTTTAACAAAGAAGCAAAGGCAAACACACTTGAGCCCAACTGTCTCGACTACCGTCCTCTTTCGGGCAAGTCCAGCAGATGGCCCACATGGCGTCGACGCTACTTGGACAGTCGTTCCTGAGCCCAAGAGCCACCGCTTTGGCAAGGACAGCGATGTGATATCCATCCAGTCCAACACGTCTGCTGGCACCACTATATCGTCCATTCGATCTCCAATACGCTCACGGCCAATAGGGGGGGCATCCCTTCTCCCTCAGTCGACTTCCCTTGGCCGTAAAGCGTCTTTATCGTCTGTGTCTTCACGCGGACGGACAGCTGTCGGTGCTGCTCCATATCTCCCTCCTCTGTCGACATCTTTAGGACGACTCGGAAGTAGCTCAAGTGTTAATTTGTCGCGTAGCCCTAGTCATCTCGCTCTCAGCACTGTAGCAGAAGCTGACGGAAGAGAATCCGCGGAAGACCCTCCATCATGGTCGAGATCAGGCGCGGCATTAAAAACGGCCCGCAAGGTCACAACGGAGGAAGACGGCGATTATACCAATCTGGAATTGGAAATGGCAGACATTCGCCGGCGACGGGAGGAAGTCCTTGTTCGGTATGAGGAACGTGTGGAGTACTTGCGGGCGAAGCTTAAAGGCGCAGAACTTCACGAAAAGCTGATGCGGAAGTAACTGGGACGAACGAGTAATTTGGACATTTGCCTCCTGTCCTTCTGAGGACAACTATACCTGTACGGAAGATATCATATATGTACATACAAACATACATACCCTTATGCTAGGACTTTTGTTAGTGATGTGATTAGAGCCTATAAGGAAGGTACCAAGAACAATTAGAACAATTGGTCAACTGCGGGCGAGTGAGTGGGTCGTCGCGGGTTGCCGTGGCACCTTCCAATAGCGGATGACGGGGACCGAAGTGCCTTGCACATCGCCATAGCCAGCATCCAGTCTCTGGCAGCACCACACAACTACGTGCTGTCCCGCCGCTGCTCTCGGCTCGCCGACACTCACACTCCCCTCTTTTCTTGCACGCTCATAATGGCAAGCCCATTCTCTTCCGATCCGACCTCATACAATGATAGTTCTCCCCGAACGACATCACCAAAGACTCCCAGCGCTTCAGGCCCCCGACTTCATCGCAGCACTAGCAACGGCTCCCAACTCTCCACCGGCGATACCCCCCAGCATCATAACCTTAGCACATCTTATTTTTCTCAATACGCAAGACCAAGCTCCCCGAGCCCTAGGAGACAACATCCCGGTTTGGCGAGAAGTCTATCCATAACATCCCCTAGGCCTCGTCCGGCGAGAAGTGCCAGCGCTGGCAGCTATTCACGCCCGTTTGGAAGCTCTCACTATGATGATGCCGACCCGCTGAGTGGAGATGATGAGAACAGCGATCTGGAAGGCGTTGGTAGGATCGGCGATAGTCGAGGCAAGGCTACCGTCGTCGAAAGAGAAGAAGATAGGGAAAATGAGGACGAGGACGAGGACGAGGACGAGACACCTGCTGATGCAGACCTACAAGAGGAGGATCCCATCACGGTGCGCGATCGCCAATCCCTCATCAACGTAGAGCATCCTTTTGGCCTTCCCATTTGGAAACCCGCTCTATATAAGAAATCGAGGTCGGTCACTCGTTATGCCGACCAAGCCCTTCATTCCATTCCTTCGGCTCAGGCCGAGCGTCATCTTCTCCCAGGGAATATTCTGTGGACTTTATGCTTCGGGTGGTGGCTTGCCTGCGTCTGCTTCACCGTGTCCGCGATTCTGTATGTCCTCCCCTACGGCGGCCGGCAATACTCCTCCCTCGTTTTCGGCCTAGGCTGGTATCTAGGTTGGCCCTTTGGCAAATATGTTGAAGGCGACCTTGGATTAGAACACCCAGATTCGGACGAAGAGAGGCCGAGACAGACGGACATAGAACCTGGCTCTCGTGACCGAGCTCATGCATCGTCTCCCGATGGTGCTCACACACCTCGCGCTAACGATCCATCGTCTTTCATTCCCGTAGCAAGAGAATATACACAAACTTCTTCGTGGGTTAGTCAAGATTGTAGGGAGAATACGGCTTTGTTGCGTCATGCGAAGGCGAACACTGGACCTTTTGGACCATCCAAATCCTACGGCGCTACGCTGACGGCTTCCTCTGGCAGTACAGATTCATTCGAGGCCAGAAGCGGGGATAGCTGGCTCGGAAAGGCTGTTTTCTGGATCTTCATGACCACCATAGTCATGCCCTCCATGCTGTTTGTTTGTTTAGTGTGCTGGGGTCTGATCATCGCCATTCCGATGGCGAAATTGAACTGGGCACTCATCAAGCACCTGTTACAGCACCCTGGCAACATCCGGTTTTGCTCTGCACCCTCCGCTGTTCTTATTGCCGAACCCAACCATGACGGTGATGCTTCACGTGACGTGTCGTCTACAGAAACTCCAATCGCGTTCAAACGACCTCGTCTAGCCGCTGGACAATTGGCTCCCTCTGGTTCTCCTACCTCGACAGTATTGCTATGCATTTATCGAGCAGGCGGTTGGCAATATTTCAAGTATACGGTCGGCGGCGTCAACATACTGTTCATTAATCTCCTCCCTATCGTATTCTTCGTGATTTTGGACGGCTTCGTGTTGTGCCCTCTCGTGGAACGCCGGGAAGCAGCTGGCCAACATGTCCCTGCTATCCTTGCCCTTCTTGGCTCGCGTGCCTTGATTTTTCTGCTCAGTTTGCTGAGTGTCATCCCCTTATCGTACTTCATTGGAATGGCTGTAGCCTCGATATCGGCGCAATCGTCTATCGGAATGGGCGCTGTGATCAATGCCACTTTCGGCTCCATCATCGAGGTATTGCTCTACGCCATCGCATTGACTCAAGGCAAAGGTCGTCTTGTTGAAGGCTCGATTGTTGGTAGTCTGTTGGCGGGTGTTCTTCTTATGCCAGGGTCTAGTATGTGCAGTGGTGCACTCAGACGGAAAGAGCAGAAATTCAATGCGAAGAGCGCCGGTGTCACAAGTACTATGTTAATTATGGCTATAATCGGTACACTGACACCGACGCTGTTCTACCAGACGTTCGGCAACGTGTGTACCATCCTTCATAATTGCTGAGTGAAACTGATGTATCGCATTGAAACAGTTTGAACTGGTCTGCAAAGGATGTCCAGACAGTACATCTGGCCAAGCACCGTGGACTTGTCAACATTGCTCCTACAAGCATCCAAATCCCGTCGACGACCCATTCTACCAGTCTACCGTCAAAAGTCTCATGTATTTCTGCGCTGCAGTCCTACTCTTTGTACGTGTTGTCACAGTAGAGTACACCGTATACCTTTGCTGATTTCTGTTCGATGTCAGTCATATTTGGTCGGTCTGTGGTTCTCGTTGCGTACTCATGCTTCTCAGATCTGGCAAAATCCGCGACAACTCCTACAGTCCCAGGAACCGAGCCGTATTTCCGTCTACCACAAGTTGACCCCTGGTTTGAGAGCTGCTGGAAGTCTGAATCACAGGCCCAGTTTTGTTGGATCCGAAGCAAGTCATCTGCCTTCTAGAGCGCAGACCCCTGTCCCGCGGCAACCAGATTACCCAGCACCGGCTTTTCAGCCGGGTGTTGTGCAATTTGCTGACCAGACCCCTACTCCTGCCGCCTCTTCATCAGTGACATACCGGATGCCCTATGCTGCATCTTCTGCCGTTCAACCATCTGGATCGGCGTATGCACCCATCCTCGAGAGTGTTGATCACGCAATCAAGGATGCAGGCCTCAATTCCTCTCGGCTGCCAGATCATATGACTGCGGAAGATTTTACACGAGCTGTGGCTGTCGCGACTGTAAGTGCTTTGCGGCATCAGCAACAGGCCCCAACCCGTATACGGATCGCCGAAGGTTTAGAGGGTGAAGAGACGGGTAATCATGGTGGGCACGATGCGCCGTCATGGACAAGATTGACCAGCGCCAGTGTCCTACTAGCTTGCACTGCTCTCTATGCTATCATAGCGGGTATGTCATCTATCGCCTTTTCTTTGCGGCGCCATTGACAGTTCGATTAGAGCTTCTCGTTGACGTTGTCGATGTTGTTCTCGAGGGATCTGGAATCGATGAAAAGTTTCTGGGAGTCACACTATTTGCACTAGTTCCTAACACCACGGAGTTCATGAATGCTATGTCATTTGCGATGAACGGGAATATTGCACTCAGGTCTGTATCTATAATCTATGTTAACAATTCTTCTCACTGATCGGCTTTTCTAGCATGGAAATAGGGTCGGCATATGCTCTTCAGGTTTGTTTATTGCAGATTCCAGCAATGGTTGCTTTCTCGGCCTGGTATGATCCAGCAAGAGTCGGTCAAATCGCTGATACATTCACGTATGTTTAGCTTTTTCCTCGGTACAACTACGCTCACTCATTTGTCTGGTTTTTGCAATAGCCTGATCTTTCCCCGATGGGATGTTATTGTCATCATTCTGTCCATATTTTTGTTGACCTACACATACATTGAAGCCAAAGCCAACTATCACCGTGGTTCCATTTTGATTCTAAGGTATGGAAACATTGCTGAACTAAACTAACCATCCTTTTCTGACTATGACGCCAGTTACCTTGTCCTCGTGGCTGGATTTTTCTTTGCCCCTCGTCATGAGTCCCAAGATGTTGAAGACACCTTGATGTTTGACGGTATTGTGACTTCGTCATTGCCTCAATCTCTCCTCCTGTATTACAAGACAATTTTTTAGTTATCTCGCTTCGAACTTATTGTTGTTGGAGGATTCAATAGATGATCTGACGTGTTCGAATTCTGTCACGTTTGATAGTTTCCACGTACATGCAAACCCAAATGAATGCATCAAGCATCTGCAGTTGTATAATCCACTTCATCCATTTTCGTTGTCAGTTATCTTTGCACTGTAATTGAGAACTTTGTTCGGACCTGAGACAGCCGGTCCTTCTAACGTTGGGAGGAATGATCTCTTCAATCGTTTGCACATTAAGTATGACAATGTTGAGCCGTGTCAGATAACCAAACTAGCATTATCATAGTACAGTCTTCCATGCCCACTTGGGATGACCAAATGTTGTTTGGCCCCGGGCACAACTAGGTTGACACAATGAGAAATTCTGAACAGGCCATCCTCGTACATCATCCTTGTACACCTATGATCCCGAGTTCAATCATGTTTCAATGAGGACTGAGAGAGATTGTGTGCTATCAGTGTGAACCTTCGTTATCGCGTCGAAATGGCCTCTTGGGACGTGACGATCTATCACGCTCGGCATGAGCCGGCCAGCTAATCCAGGTGCGTTTTAACTTTTCGGTGACGCACCGTGTTGGTGTGACGTGACTTAAGTGACCATCTCTCGTATTAGGATGCAGAGAACGAGCCGTTCTCGACGTCAACGCTGTAGTTTTACACGTACATCGATGAGAATTTAGAGCATGACTACTAAGATGTTTTCTATTGATGCTGTATACTCATATTGAAGAAAATATATGTCGAAGTGATGCTACAGCTGCCGCATTATTCGTATTTCTTAGAACATAGCATTCATCTGACTGCTCCTATAATTTTGCTTGCCTGAGCTCCACCAAAATTATACCATGTATGCCTGGGAAGTATACCATGCTCTGAGAGAAGACTTTGAAGCCAGCCGATCAATAGTCCAAGAGCTATCGTCATTCATCCCAAGTGGGGGGTCACGTCCCAAGTGGGCATGGAAGACTGTACATTACTTGTAGACCACCAAATACTACCGGTGTACTCGCGTGCTGCAGAGCTACGCGGGGTTCCTCCGCTTGATCCACATCGTCGATAGCACCCGCTCGACGTGCTTCAGGAAACGGAAGATCAGCTGATGACGCAGGATTGCCAGCGAAAGTTGAAGTCCGGCGCAATGATCGAGTCGATGGCTGCACGCGAGTGTCAGTAACGGCGCCGTACCGAGCATCTGCTAGTCCCTGTCCTTGTCTCTTTCATTGCCCTTTCCTCGCACCTCTTTATCCAGCCTTAGAGTTCTCTCTCTCCCTTCCTATCTCGCCTTACACCGGCACGACTTTCAACGGCCAGTGTGACCTTCATGTCCTAGCGTAACGTGTCATCGCTGTGCGCGAGATCTAGCAGACTTGACAGAATTGCGCAGTTCGGAGTGGAGATGTCGAGGGAACGAACGAGGAAGGATGCGTGCGAGTAGCGCTTGAGGCAGCGTAAAGGCGTACGAGCTCTTCACCCTTCAGGAGCAGCAGCAGCAGCAGCATGTGCGTGGTCGTCCTTGTTGGACTTGTATAACCTGCGCGACACGTTAGATGTTGCGATGAATTATGTCTGAGATGGTGTACTTCTCGTGGTCCATAAACCAATTGTCATTGTCGTCTCTCGAGTCCTGCTGGATCTCGAGACGCGTCCGCTTGAGGTACGGCTCAAGGAGAGTTTGCACGCACGCCTCGCCCGGTAGATGTGCGCTAGCTGGACGCGGAGGCGGCACACTGGCCTGATGCTGTACATTCGACGCCAGTAGTTAACGTCGTCCCATCGTGCAGAACTACACACTTAGCGCCGCTGACTCGTTCGGAGCAAGAGTGCCCCGTCGAGACCTTGCACGAGCGCTAGGGATCATGTCCAAGTCTTGTGAAGACCTTATCGACCATCGCCAAGGTTGTCTCCGGACAGTGCGAGGCGTTGTGTTGAGGATCCTCTGTGCAGTTGCCACAGAGGCAGGTCAAAGAGCAATACCGTCTATTCAGGCCAAATTCGGCCTGGCGCGTCTCATCCACGGACGGCGCGTGCGCGAACTCGAAACTCACGCGCCTTTGCCAAAGCCCCTTTAAACAGCAGTTGCCCCAGTTTGACCCTTGCCTTCATTTGTCGTCTTTCTTGTCATCCGATATGGTGTCTTCTTTCCTCATCGAGGCGCTGGCCTCTCCAACGAGGGTGATACAAGAGCTTTGGGATGCTACTTCTCCCGATACCAGTGAGGACTTCCCGGAAGCAGTCCTAAAGCATTTTTCGGATATCTTCAGCACGGACGATGCGCTCTACGAAGTGCGTGTCATCTAGCTGATCTCCTCATTGTTAAAGTTGAAATGTTTATCTCAGATAGCACCCCTCGATGCTGACCATCCCCCAGAGGCCTACCCAGACCGAGCTCTTGTGTGTTTCCGCGCCATGGTGCAAGACACTTCACCTTCCCCCGAAATGTATATGTCGAGATTGCCGTCTGGACGTCCCGGCGGATGGGGGGTCTGCGACCCTAAGGATCACGAAGGCGATAGGACGGCTATTGATTATGACGCCTTGCGAGATTGTACGGTGTTGTGGGCAGTCACGATCCCTGGAGAAAGCGAGTGGTACAGAAAGTACCTTTCTCAGCATCAAACTGACCATAGTAAGTCCGTGCATTCACCTCATTTATGCGTATTGTCGAACAATTGCGTTCACCCATTCTCATAGGCCAACAGAAGCATAAAGCAAGTCGACCTCATAAATCTCCTGTCCCGCACCACGCCCATGTCGGCGCACAAGTCAAGGTCTGCTTCGCACTTCCCATCGGACGTGTGAACGTGGAGCCTCATGTCTCCCTCTAGATATATCACAAGCTTGGCAATAGCGCACCAAAGACGACCGATGTCGTAGACTTCGTGGGTGTCCTCACCAATGAACCGTCAGTGTGGAAACCTCCTTCTTGATACAACACTCACGGTCATTTCAGACTACATGCTGAAGCGGAAGATGTGATCTTCGTGCCTACTGTGCACGTAGTTTTCTCTCGCCCGCACATTCATGGACATACTCGCTTGTTGTCCCCTTGCATAACAGAAGATCCTAGCCACGTTAGAGATGAACTTATCTCATGGATTGCCGACGAGGCTCTTGGCGGTGATATGGATACTGCTGAGTGGATATTACTAGCATGCATCAGTCGAGTGTATGTCATCAACTTCTGTCTGCGCTCCCTGCCATGATATCCCGCTGATACTCAATATGGAAGTCAATCGCGAAACCATGGTCTGAATCCTCTGACCCTAACGGTCACTCATTTCCCACCTTCTCCTGAAGACAACACGACCCCTACTCTGTCACACGTCATGTCTACCCTCCTTCCCATGTCAATCATGCTCCCGCTTTCTCTAGAGATGCTGAATACCTTGCCATTCACTCCCGAGAACAAAAATGAAGATCTGCATTCAGGTGTCCTACAAGTGGCCAGTGGGACCACATTTCTGATAACTGAAGATGTGGTCAAAGAAGGCAAGCTATTAGAACAAGGGGTCCTGAATGTCATGGCCGTGCAGAATGTCATGACGACTCAGAGTCTGTCATACAAGTTTCCGTTCAGTGAATTTACATTTCCGACGGATATCAACTTTGTTCTCCTCTCCCCAGGCAGGAATAGTGCCTTCTTCAAAGTACAGCCTGCTGTCTCCTGCTGTAGCTCAAGCTGATACACCTTTATTTCCAGGCCGACATCAATATCACTATCAAACCTATGGCCGGTTCGGCTTTCTATAAGCTGGTGGGAGACATCCAAATGCCCTCAAAGGATCGGCTCCGAGCTTTCCGTGCCCTACTGTTACATGCAAAGTGGGGCCAGATCAAAGTACTAGAATCAACTTCTCAAGTAGGACTCTTTGCTGAAAGTGCGAAATTTGTCTTGCTAATAGTATGTATCAATAGTATATTCAAGATGACTTTGTCCAGGAAAGACAGTCCAATAAGCTGGCCTCAACTGATGACCTGAAAAGGACAATTTCTATAGCTAGGTCAAACAGTCATTGGCTATCTATCTCAGCTATGATACTTATGCATTGTTTGCAGGCTAGTAGGTTTGCTAGCAGGAGAGAAGGAGCTTACAGTTGATGTCTGGAAACGGGCAAAAGCTCTTGAGGTTCGACGTCAAGCACGTTTGTGATAGCTGACATTATCATTTAGATATTTAGAAAAGTTGTATCAGCAACCTCATGGTTGCAAAATGTCTTATATAATGTAATAGCTTTATTATGAGTGCTGCAGACCAAATAGCTTTTTCTCTAACCAACTGTCCCCCAATTCTCTGATGACATTTTGAAGGATATGGTCCACAAGTGCTGCATCTTTTCCATTTCCCTCCAAGTAATATTTGATCTAGGAGAGGATGCCAAATAATTAGTCACAATGCAGGCATCAGGATTCCATTCATTACCTTGGGCTCAGTGCCACTGGTCCTTTGAATCCAGAGTTCAGTGTCATACTATTCCTTCTGAAAATAATGCAAGCATACCTGATAGTCAGAGCAATCTTGACATTGGCATCAGAGGCTCTGAATTGAATCATGTGGCCTGAAGAGAGTGGCATTGTTGCTTTGTATGTGGGAGGATTAGCACTATCATAGCCAGTTGTTAGGTCTCGAATACTTGTTATTTTCAAGTTTGCTATCAAAGTAGGATAATGAAGCATATTTCCTGTTGACTAGCCACAAATAGATTAAGAGTTGAATGAATGTGAGATTTCTTGTTTAACCTCTGTGCTGAAATTGCGAAGATGTTGGAATATTTTGTTGATGATCTTGGGATCATTGCAGATGAAGTAGCCATTGCTTGTCTGAATGGCATTCAGTATAATGTGCTATATACCTTTTGAATGAAATTTGAGAAAAGTTGACCTTGAAATAGCCATATCTAATTATTTGATTAGCCTTTCATGACAGTATATATATTAATGGTGTGTGATACCTAGAATACAGCTCTTGCAGGCACTGGCTTACTGTCTTCCCCTGAGCATGTGCCATTGCCACAAGCTCCGCAAAGAAGATCTGTGAATGAATTTGAGGATACCTCAAGCACATAATCTTGTGTCTGGCTTACTGTTGCAGCAACACCGTCCTTGTCCTTGATTTCAGATGCTAACATGAAGCCAATGGCCTCTTCATATCCAAAAGGTACTTCATATCCTTGAGCCTCCAGTGTCAAGGCCATGTTACCAATGAACTTGAATCCTATGAGACATGTGATGAATGCTGACTCAGTGCATTAGATTGGCTGTCAGGAGCATACCAGTCAAGCATTCAACAAACCAAAACCCTTCAACCTTTGCCATTGCTTCCAGCATCTTCGAGCTCACAGTTGATGCCACCATAGCAAGGTTGCCTAACCAAATCTCAGTAACATGTTAAATGAAATCACACCCTCTTACCAATAGGTTTGCCTGATGATTTGTGAAGCTCCAAAACCCGTGATGCAAAGAGTGCACCAATCTGGTCACCTGTGAAGATATTCCATTCACCTGATGGCCTGTTATAGGTAATTTGTGGTCAGACATTCATTATAACTCTCTTTGCAAAACAAAAAATCTACCCCCTCTCTGCAGCAGAAAAGCGATCTGCATCTGGATCTTGTGCTAAGATATACATGGCACCCTCACGATCAGCAGTTGCAATTGCTAAATCCTGCAATGAATGTGTGATTATATACTTGCATTGATAGTTCCACAAGACTTGCCAAAGCACCTGTCATATAAACCATAACTTCAGTTCATTACTACCACAGTGATCACAACAATCTCACCCTTTTCCTCAGGATTGGGGAATTTCAGTGTTGGAAAATCAGGATGAGGGTTCTGCTGCTCTTCAACAGTGATGAATGGTGGAAAGGAGAAGTCATTCCAAGCCCGAGTGACAAATGGGTGGCTAACACCATGCATAGATGTATTGACAAACTTCACATTGCACTTTGCATTTAGGGTTCTGTGAATGGTGAGAGGGCTGTCAATGTATCCAAGAGGTGGGATTATGCTATACCTGGAATGGCACAATGTTTGTAGATACAAATGATATGCCTCAATCAAGGAATCTGTTAAGTCTATACAATTGTCAGACAAAGCAATAGTTTCAGTATCCCAAGTTTTTGGCTCAAGATTTTCTAGAATAGCTTGTGCAATTCCTTGGTCATGAGGGCTGATAATCTAAAAATATGTTGTGTGAAGTCAACTATCACAAAGTACAAAGAACAAACCTGTACTGCATTTTCCCAGTATACCTAGAACACGATCAGAATGTGACGACAAGGAAGTATAACAGTAAAGCTTCACCTTGAAGCCATTGTCATCCTATCCATATGACCAGTGAGAAAATCATTACAGCCTTTCATCTGCACTTACTTTTGGGTTGTGACTAGCTGGAAATGAGCATACTTCAGTTATGGATGTCAACAACCTTAGAATTGCAGATGCACCAGTAATCATCACACCACATGCAGCACTCAGCTTCTTCACACTAAAAGGTATCCTATGATGAAGCTAGCGTGAGTGCACCGTTATATCTAGACCTGTGCAACAGCCATAAACGTACATGGGTGTGTGAACAAGACCATGCAATAGATGCACTTTGACTCCACACGCGATGAAGGCGGAAGCAGTCAGTGCAGCCCAGTGTTCAGAATGGTATCTGTGGTCGTGGCCTATAACCACTCCACGTTCCGTAGCGTTCTTGACGTGCTCGATTACATACGCACATAAGCCCTTTGTTTCGTCTTATCAGCAGCTACTGGAAAATTGTAGCAGTAGTTTCACCTGCGCCGCCTGAATGATGACAAGGTCATTCATCCGGGACCAACCAGCCTCCATGCGGCCTCTGAGGCCTAGTGATACGAATCTATCAGGAGGGATGCACTACTTGCGAAAGACCGAATGCACTGTACCCGCAGTCCCAAATTCGATTCGTTTGCTGGCGCAAATCAACATGCAGCTCATGACATATAGGTGAGCAACGCCGTACCTCATGCGCTTATCCAGCTCTCCGAGATCCTGCTCATTCCAGAGTTGCTCAATCTGCTTCCTGGTATCTGGATTCTAACCAATATTATTAGCCGATCAGTGGAATTTGCATAAGTGTACCATCGGTGCATTTACTTGATCAATTCTAAGCCATTCTTTAACGAGGTTCCCGATGGGTGAAGAGTCCACGTTGCCATACATGGTGGTACTTGTCCAGGAAGTAGACACGTAGTACGACGACTAGGACCGATTCCGAGTCGATGAACTTTCGATGGAGGATGCCGCGGCGATTGGGGCGCGATGAGGAAGTATAAGACCCGGACCGCTGACTAGCAATTGCGAGGGCCGGTCTCCTTCGCTCAGTGAGGCTGCTACTAGGTGCCAACTAGCACTGAGTACTTGAAATGTGATTGACCTGGTCGCAGCCGCACAACGGTCGTTGCCGCGGGAGCCATACACACACAAACACAAACAAAGATACTTGGAAGTTCGAGTTCAATTCATTTAAGTCAGCGTTCAACGTTCAGCCCGGATATGCTTTCTTAGAGTTGGCACCTCCATCCACCTCCATCGAGGTTCTCAAGGCATGCATACAGCCGCAAGAATTACATCGAATCGCGAAAGGTAATGATGGTGCAAGATCCATGCATACATCACGTCTTCTGTCGTTTCCGACTTCCCCCTTCCTCCTTCTCGACTTCCCTCTTGCTTTTGATGCCTGCTAATCGCATGTGTTCCTTCCGTTCTTCCTTCCTCTTCTCGGCTAATCTTCCTTCATCCTTCTCTTGCTTTTTCCGTCTCACTTCTTTCCTCTCCTCCTGTTTCTCGCGCCGCTTCGAGACCTGATCCTTGCGGATCGCCCGAATCTGCTGTATCACCGCCAGTGCCTTCTTTTCCTCCGGCTCCAGTACAACAGCACGCTTTTGCATGTATGTCAACCGATTCTGCGGTTTCATCAGCTTTGGCTTCGACGCGTAAGGCAGAGCTGATTGTAGCTTGCGAGGAACTCTAAGTGGATTAAAGCGACGGGCAGGGCGATCCACCGCTTTATATGTAGAGTTGATCGATTGTGGCGCAGACAAGCCTTGCTCTCGTCTGACTTGTCCTGTCAAGCGCATGCCCGACCAACGTGTGTCGTTCGTCAAAAGTAATGACGTCACTGGATTGTAAAACCTGCGTGGCTGGATAGAGTACCACGCTCGCAGGAAGATTAAATCTGCAGAAAGCGCATGAGATAGAATTCCAGGAAGACAGCACCAGCACATACCACTCATAAGGACTTTGTCTTCGAAGGTAGCACGGAAGGCTCCATCAGGCTTGGGAAGTGCCTTCTTAATTTGCCCTCTGATACCTGAGACCGTCTTGATATTCGCGCCCTCAAACTTCGCGACCTCCAGCGCGCTATTGAACATATCCTTAACGAAGGCAGTGTTCTTGAAGATCTTGTACGGGGCACCCGTTAATTTCAGCTTCTTGACAATCTTCACAGATCGATCGATATCTAGGACGACGCCTGTCGCGGACACACGGAAGGCAGCTGTATCGGCACCGACAGAGTTGAATGCACAGAAGCCAGTATTCGGTAAAGCAATGGGACCATAGAACGTCGCATAACAATGCATGTGTTCGGGAGTGTACTTGAGCATACGCATCCGGATGGAATGATCATCCAAAGAGTATATGGGAACTGTTTGGAAACGACGCCAGCCCAGACTGAATATGAGTGGATCGTTGGTCTTGAGAGTCCGCGTGTACCAACGATGTCTCTTGATGCGCACTTGCACAAATCCAAACTGTTGTTCTGCAGGAAGTAAACCCCCTACTATGAGTGGTCGTCGAGGATCGAAATGTTCAACCATTTCGCAGGGGACACTTGTGAGTTCGATGCGCACATACGAGCCCGGTGAATGGCCCTCCACTAGAGCGCGAGTGTCAGCGTCGACGCCGACAAACTCAGCGCGGTTGAGCGTCTGCTGCTTCGCTATCTCTTCCTTCTTCTCGTCGTAGAAGTCTTGCTTTGCAGCATCCGGGTCATCATATTGTTCATCGAACTTGCGTTTCAAAGCTTCTTTCTTGGATGCGAGAGCCTGGGCCCGAGCATCGGCAGTGAGGCGTATACCTGCGCTTTGGTCCGCGTCCGCATCACCAGCTTCGGATTCTCCTTCCTCACTTCCTTCTCGCGAAGAACCGTCCTCTCCTTGCTCGATTCTCTCGCCATCTTGAGGTTCTGCTTCTCCAGTAATGAATAGATGTCGGATAGAGTCTAGCATGTCGTCATCCTGCCATTCCTTCGAGTCCTCCATCAAAGCTGGATCTTTTGACATGTCCATGCGTTCCTCGTCCGCCTGTCCTTTGGCCATCCTGAAAAATTCGTCTTCATCTTCATCGGGGTCCCCCTCTGGTTGATCCTCTGTTAATTTTTTCAACAGTTGCGCTGGTGGAAGGGCGCTTGAGTATATGAGCTTGGTCCAATCCTTCCGCCGTTTTCGACCTGACGAGTCAAAAGCCCGGGCCGCCTTGCCTCCGAGATCAGTCTTCCAATGGGGCGCATCATCCGCAGCGAGATCATCGTCTCCCATAACATCGTCCCTAGGTCCTATTCGGATATCCCCGTCCTCTAAATCGGAATCGCTATCGGCATATTCAATTCCCCCGTTCTGGTGTTCCAACATGGTGGATAACTTGTCCGTCGTGCGATGTCCTAACCGCAAGGTTGATCGACCAGTGTCCCCACCATGCACGCCGAAAATATGCTTGCCCTGATCTAGGTCATCTTCCTCGTCCGTCTTGTCCTCTATGTCAGACACGTAGCTTGCCTCTGAATCGTCGTCACCGTCGTCAGATTCGGCTTCCTCGTCATCGATGTCTGCCGCGGGCAAACGACTGGATGAAGGGTCAACGACAAGATTCTTAGACGATGATCCGAGAAGCTTGATGTCACTCCGCGCAACAACGTCTTCAAGGGTTTCATCAACATCCTGCAGATCCATGACCATTTTCTCGCCCTCTCCCTGCGGAACTAATCGGAAGACATCAGTACTTGGGACTAGAGGAAGCAAAACTAGTATATGCACATACCGTCCGTATTCCCTCTTGTGAAGTTTCCCGGAACATTCACCCACACTGCATCCTTGTCGTATACGACACCACCTACGTCGCTCATAGGAGCATGCACAAGGAGCTTCTTCTTCTCGCTCAGCTTCCTCCGCTTCTCGGAGTCAGCGTCTGGAGGGGGACATGGGTCACCCAACACCTGTACGTCCTTCATGTCCAAGTCGCCCACGCCCGGGATGTGTACCTTCGTCCCCATCCTAAGATTCGTACCCCTCAAATATCCGTAGACTGTCACAGTCCTGTCGCACTTGCCTTTGGATGACCGGATTTCTTCCCTTGGCGTCAGATCCTCCAGGCGGTCGGCAAGCAGATATGGATGTTGATTTCGGAACACGAGAGGGCGAAATTTCATAACGCCAATAAAGCGAGAAAGATTCATGATTTCCGTGTCAGGATAGCGTCCATTGAGCACCCCGGAAAAATAAAAAAGTTTAGCGCCCTGATAGATTTCGGTCCAGAACCGTTTCTTGAGGGCCTTTTTGGTGTCCTTAAGCGTAGCGGCCTTCTTGATGAGGTCGAGGTGAGTGAGAACGCCGATAACTTTCGGAAAACCATGAGCCTGGAGGACATTAAGAAACTCGAAGGTTTCCTGAACAAAGATTGTCAGAGAATAATAAATCAGAAGCAGTCACGAAACGCACCATTTCAAAGCCGAAGGACCCGTCGATCATAAGTAGAACAAGGTCTGCAACTTTGCCGACGTCTATCATGGAGTTGAGATCATTGTTGCACTCAATGAATGTCAGGCGACGTTTTTTGCCACTGACGACGGTGACGGGGCCCCTGATCTCATTGAGCGACTGTTTTGTGTACCTTCGTACCAAACTCTTTATGAGCGTAGATTTGCCGACACCAGGGGGGCCAACAATAGCGACGATAACGGGCGGAGGTTGTTCGTCTGGGGTACGATCAACGAGAGGAACGTGGAGACGTGTCTGGTCCTTTTCCGCTGCTCGGCGGCCCTGGCGCTCTGCCCTGCGTCCCGACTTGGGTGCGAATGCCTGCAAAGGGTCAGTATGTTAGTCGAAAAGAATGGGGACAGACATACCTTTTCGTTGAAGCCATGCTGTTTCTCCTTTCCCTTCCCCTTCTTGTCTGCCTTGTTGCCGGACTGTGCAGCGCGGTGGGCCTTGTGCGGTTTGTCGTCCATGGCGGTCGCGTCCAAGCAGTGGCGGTAAATTTGGACGCGAACTCGGGTTAGGGGGACGCGAGGCACGTGATGGGCGCGTCTTGTGGTTGAGTGCGACTGTGGCCGTCTGCCTCTTCCTGAGCTCCTCCTCTTCACCTCTCCCATCCCTATGCCTTCCACCGCCCGCTCCTCTCAGCGTAGTTTCGACATAAACATCCTCGGCGATGAGCTGGAACAGTCTCGCATCGCCCTCGAACACAATTTGCAGCACACTGATCTGTCCCTCCACCTCTCGTCAGCCCCCGATGCCGACAATGACGACTACTCCATCGAGTACCCCCGCCATCACTCGGGACCCGATCCTTCCTTCTCTGCCTTTCACTCTGTAGACAGAGACGAGCGCTCGTTCGTCTCTGAGGAAGGCCTCAGCCATCTTCACGCCTGGTCATACCGTACGGGCGATGAGGAAGACGGCATCCATCCGTTCGCTGGGGGCGAGACCTTTTCTACAGCTGCTCACCATGCCAGCGCATTGACTCTGAGTGCCGGTCTTGGTGGGCGAGGCCATCGACGAGACATCAGCCTCAGCGGGGCAGAGTACGACCCTGATCGCCCGCTGCAGGATCTCGTCGCCCACGTCGACAGCAGATTCAGTCTTCTTGAAGGCGAAAACACCCGCTCTCGTGGACATCTTGTATGCTTCTCTTGCTTCATGTCTTTTCAAATCATATCTCACAATTGCCTGCAGTCCAGCCACGTCCCGTTCGACCCTGTCATCGGCGATAACACTGCACAAATCGACAATGCATTATCCTCTCGGCTTTCAGGGGCCGCCCTCCCTCGTTCTCCCCAGTCCTCCAGTTCATCTAATTCGGGCTCCGAGCCAGAAACGCCGGACCCTACATCGCCCTCATCCCGTCCTAAGCTGTCAGACGCCTTGTCTCATCTCACTTTCTCGCCTAAACGGCCTAGATCACCTGCTATTGCATCAGCGAATTCTCGGTCTTCTTCGCCGGCGTTATCTCTCAACCGTTCGTACCGATCCAGGGAGTCCAATAGCGTCCGATTAAAGCGTCACCGTCGCGCCCCCCCAGTGCAAGCTCCTGCACCCTATAAACCAAAGGCTGCTGTAATGCAAGACGAGGAGCCTACTCCGCGTGCGAGGAAGATGCATTCGTCTGGGCTTCCTCAGCCCGCAATCACAGTCCGACCGCCAACGCCATCCACTGCAAATTCCAAGTTTACCAAGCTTGCGCGCGGAATTGCACATGAAATCGGGATTGAACAAAGTAGATGGAACCCCTCACGTGACAAGGACTTCGACCCAGACAGCGTGGAAGGCGAGATTGGGGCACGGGCCCACAGCACTATCAGGGAGAAACCGAAGCTCAAGCCAGTTTCAGGCGGTGAGCACCACTATATTCTCTTGATCACGACAATCTCTTAGTCCTGAAGTTTATGAAGGTCAATTCAATGCACGCCCTCCCTTCGACAAGCCCAATGTTAGTTCGAGATGGCATGGCTCGTCTGCGCCGGTGCATTTGCCTGACGTGACAGGGCTTACGAGCGCGATCGCAAGCCCTGCTAAAGGCGGTATGCAATACTACGAATACGAAGATGACGATGACGAATACGGGGATGGCAAAGGTAGGCAAATAGGTCTATATCAAATCGCAGAATCCAGCTCATGTGCCGTTGCGTAACATAGCACGACTTCTTGCAACGCTCACGGTTGTGCAACAAAAACTTGCACATCTAGATGCCGAGAATGGCACCTCGCGTCGTCGAATGCGAGAGCTTGAACTTGAACTCGAAGCATGCAAGCAGGAAGTCATGCGCGAGCGCGAACGCGTGATTCGACACGAAGAAATGCTCGCAAAACACATGCGAGAGAGTGAGACGGCTCGGTTTGAAAGGGGGAGGGCCAGCGCACAAGATAATGCTGCAGACAGACAGCGATATAAGAAAGCGGTGGAAGAGAAAAAGGGTGAGTCATAAGACGTGTTGTATCCCCTTGACGATGCTGATGTCCAAATAGCTCTTGAGGCGCTCATCAACACACTTCATACTCACATGTCTCGTCTTACTAGTGAGCTGGCGGCCCATCAAACGTTGTTGGACGAATTACGCTCCGTGCGCGAGGCCGACTCGCATACCCTCCGCGAGAAAGTTCACGAAGTGGATCGACTGCGAAATGAGGTAGAGAAGGTGGCTGGAGAGGTGGAGGTTCTGAAGGGTGTCGTCGAAGAGGGACTGAGGGAACGGAGAGAAAGAAGTCAGGTCCACATACAGCCTGTCGTTGATCTTCATGACCCCCAACAAAACCAGCGAACCGGCCAAGAACCTGAGGAACCCGAAGAACAGCATTTAGAAGACAAGAGGCAAGATTGTCACCAAGACGACTCCACAGACACGGAAGAGGATATGGAGCTAGCTTCTCCTGCGACTTCCCTCATCCCCGAGCTCCCTGAAGGCCGTCGTATAGGTGTGGATCGTACGATGCAGACCGACCACGCAACGGCGGGAACCTCCCAGCTCGTAGGCAGCACTTCTCGCCGGTTCATCAACGATACCGAACTGGAGCGTATCTCTACTGAAATGGAGGAACGCCGGTCTGAGCGGTCAGCATCTCAGGCATCAACCCCCTCAAACTCTCTGTCCCGGTCTCATTCGAGCTATCGGGAGCGGGAGTCTCAGTCAAGATCTACCCGTTCTGCATCTTTGGCTTCATCGGTATCTGCAACCGACCGTAGCGCATCGCGAAGCAGTTTGTACCGCCCCGCTTCCGAGGACGGCAGGACTGGTCTGCCGCGTGTGCAAGCTTCGTCTCCTGTACCTCCACCAACAAAGGCCTCCCAACGGCTACGTCGCCATTTCTCAAGTCCCTCTGCGGCAGAGCTCGAACATAATAGGGGCTCTCGTCCGCCTGCGCCAATTCCCGCTCAGGCGTCAGGAGACCATGTCCGCGACGACTCACGACCAACTCGGAAAAGTAAACCTTCTCAACGCAAACGCAATGCTCAGGAACCTAAACCTGCCTCTACGCCCTTCCCTCAGATCCGCGGAGAAAACTTGGAGCGCCTATTCTTCTCCGCGCCTGAGCATAATGTCAAAACCTGCAGAGTTTGTAGTCGTCGTCGTCGGCCAGAATCACCCACAGTGGAAGCCCTTCAACGACCGCTTTGGTATCCTGCATCCAGAGGTCGGGAGGTGCGCGTCGAAGACATGCGACAGGCCGATGACGACGAAGGCTTTGCTGAAGGGTCTGATGACGGCAACCTCTATGAAACCCATGATAGTGGAAAGGGGAAAGGACGGGATACCGCTGCCCCGCAGGCAGAGAACCTTGAGTTCCTGCGCAAAGATGGATCGAAAGACAGGCTCCCTCCCCAAACTGTCCTTGTAAGGGTCCTCAGAGAGCTTGAGGACGATTTCACGCACTATAAAGGGTGCGTACCTACATCATTTTTTTGCTCACTTGCAGGTGGCTAACTTGAAGAGGATAGGATTTATACCGAGCTCGCTGATCAGTACAAGCTCATGGACCCTGCGTCTAATGTCGTCAAGCGAAATGTCCTTGCCGAGCACCTACGTGAAGTGATCGACGTTCTGGAACAGAAGGTCGTCACTGTTTACCTGTGCCACGATAGTGTGCTCAACTTCCGCGATACAGGGTGATCAGATTGCATCTCTTTACGATTTGTTGACCTTCGAGGACAAACCTGTCTCGCAGTCGGTCGTCCCCGACAAGTCCGGCAAACAGCGCCAGCCCTCAGAGTCAGCTGCTGGCCCTTCGGGGGTGGGGCGAGACCACATCGTCAAGAAGCATATAGTGATACCAATATAAGTACTGTCCCCTGCAATCATACATATTTTGGCGATTTCATCAGCATATCACGGACATCTCTCGCTGCGCTCCCATGGCAATGTATGAACTCTACATTTCGTTGTTTCCTGCATCTTTTGACGTCCGTCCCCCTCGATCTTCCCTTGGCGTCTATGTTATAACCTGTCCTTCTTGGTTCATCGTCGTCTTGCATGTTGGTTTCGAACCGTAGCAATCTTTACTTTATTGTATATTTGTCTGGTCCCATATTCACTGTAGTCTGTCCATCTGCATCGTCCGCCCTGTTTTACCCAGTTATCGAAGCTATTTGTTCTCGCCAGAGAAACACCTTTGAAACACCTTTCTCGGAGGCCCAAGTAAACAGTAAGTACTGGGCCCGGGTGAAGTTACAAGCAAAAGGTAGTGCATTATGTGTGATATTCAGTCTGCCATTGCACTGATAGACTGTCCATTTGACACGAAGAGTACGATTTATAATGAACAAAACAAAGGCCAATCATCTCCCTCATGCAAACGCGGTGTTAACAAATGCCTCGATCTCCTTCTTGTGCTGGGACTAGAGGACATGCGCTCAGCGACAATCGAAACAAGGATAGCCAATATGCTTACCTTGCTACCAGTCGCGACGGAGCTGGTGGGCTCGCGGCCAGCGTACAAGGGATACTTGCCCTTGTGGTGCTGGGTCTCGTTGGCGGCAGTCAAGATGCGGGGGCCGACGTAAGTCCAGGCGCCGTTGTTCAGCGGCTCCTCCTACAAAAAGACCAGTTAGAACGAGATATCGTCGGAACTTGGACAACACGTACCTGACACCAGAGCAGGTCCGCATTGGGGTATGCGTCAAGGTGAGGGGTGACCTGGGATAACGCTTGTGAGTCATATAGGTGGATTTCAGGAAGAAGAGACACCTACCAGATCGTAAGGGAACGGCGAGAGCTGCTCAACCCTGCTGACCGCGATATCCTTGATGCCCCGCTCCTCACGCGCCTGAAGGAGAGCGTAGTACACCTGACCAGTACAGAGGATGTGGCGCCTAATCTGCTCCGGTGCGACCAAGTCTTCCGACGCCTCAGGGATATATCTCTGGAAGTGAGTCTCACCAGCCATCTCCTCCAGGTTGGACCTCGCCTGCGGGTGACGCAGAAGAGACTTGGACCAGAAAATGACAAGGGGCTTGCGGAAGTCACGGTGGATCTGGCGACGGATGACGTGGAAGTAGTTGGCGGGGGTCGTAGGGTATACGATCTGAAGGTTGCAATCCTGGTGCTGCCTCTCAACCTTCTCCGGGCTAGGGAAGACATGGGGGTGATCGTCGCACAACTGCAGGAAGCGCTCAATACGACCGCTGGAGTGCTCCGGACCCTGGCCATCGTAGCCGTGGGGCAAGCTCATGACCAGACCGCTACGCTGGAGCCACTTGCGCTCGCCGGAAGCGATGAACTGATCGATGATGCACTGAGCGTTGTTCACGAAGTCACCGAACTGAGCTTCCCAGATTGTGAGAGCATCAGGGGAGACCAGAGAGTACCCAAGCTCGAAGCCAAGAGTACCGAATTCAGACAACGACGAGTTGCAGACGACAAAGCGCGCCTGATCCGAACCAAGGTTGTTCAACGGTACATACTGTCCCTCGGTGACTTGATCGTGGAGGACAGCGTGACGTTGCGAGAACGTTCCACGTTCGACGTCCTGACCGGACAGGCGGACGTGCTTCTTCTCCAAGGCAAGCGAACCGAACGCAAGAGCCTCCGCAGTCGACATGTCGATGTTGATGCCCTCCTGGACCGTCTTGCCACGGGTGTTTAGGATGCGGGCAAGGTTGCGGTGCACTGTGAAGCCAGTGGGGTACGAAGAGATGGACTTGCCGATGTGGTGCAGGGTCTCAGTGTCAACGCCAGTAGGACGGGTGGGAAGTGTCTCCTCAGCCAGCTGCTTGGGAGACGGGAAGCCCTGCCAGGATGCCGAAAGCCACTCCTTGCTGGTCGGAACGTAGTCCTTCGCAGCGCCGGCAGCAGTTTCCAACATACCCCACACCCACTTCTTGTGCTCCTCAATATCCTTCTCCGTGAAGGTACCGCGGCCCACAAGGAACTTGGTGTACTGGGTCAACGCCGTAGGCTGCTTCTCGATCGCCTTGTACATGCGCGGCTGAGTGAAGCTGGGCTGGTCAGTTTCATTGTGACCATAACGACGGTAGCAAACGATGTCGATAATGACGTCGCGCTTGTACTTGGCACGCCAGTCAGCAGCGAGTTGGCAGACAAAGGTGACGGCCTCGACGTTGTCACCGTTGACGTGGAAGATGGGCGCGTCGATGGACTTGGCGATGTCGGAGGGGTAAGGCGTGGAACGAGCAAAACGGGGGTCCGTCGTGAAACCGATCTGGTTGTTGACAATGAGATGGATGGTACCTCCAGTGCCGTAGCTAGGCAGGTTGTGCATTCCCATAGTCTCGTACACAACACCCTGACCAGCAAATGCGGCATCGCCGTGAAGAAGCACACCCATAGCAGTGCTGTGCTGAGACTCGTCGTTCTCGAAATGTTGGATGGCACGAGTCTTGCCGAGAACAACAGGGTCCTCGGCCTCCAAGTGCGACGGGTTGGCCACGAGGGAAAGCGCTACCTTCTTGCCAGACGGCGTCGGGCGGACGTAGTTAGCGCCCAGATGGTACTTGACGTCACCGGCCGGGGAGTCATCCGAGTCCGCGGTACCAGAGAACTCGTTGAGAATCGCCTCGATAGGTTTCCGAATGACATTAGCGAGCACATTAAGACGACCACGATGCGGCATGCCGAGGGTGACGTGCTTGATGCCATGGTCCACGGAGCGGTCGATGAGTGCCTTCATACCAGGAATCAAACCCTCGCAGCCTTCCAGACCGAAACGCTTCTCGTTCGGGTATTTGCTGGCCATGAACTTCTCGAAGGACTCGGACCAGATGAGACGGTCGAGGATCATCCGCTTCTCCTCAACAGTGTAGTTCCAGGGTTTCGGAATCTCGACGCGCTCCCGAATCCAGTCGCATTCATCCTTGCTGGGCATGTGCACGTATTGGATACCGACAGCACCACCTAGCGCCGAATAACCCCATGAGCACGCAATGAGATTTAGCCAAAATGAGACACGTACAGTAGATGCGCTTGAGGGTCTTGATGATTTCCCCAAGAGACATCGTCTTGCGGTCCTCTGTCGCGAAGTGCGGGAGGATACCGGGACCAAGCGTGATCTGCTTGTCGAGGTCGCGCTCAGTGAAGCCATAATGGCTGAGCTCGAGCTCCGGGGGCTTCACATCGGCGAGATCTGCATCGAGAATCCCAAGGGGATCCAGTTCTGCGACATGGTGTCCGCGCACTTGATATGCACGAACGAGAAGTTGCACCTGTAAACACATCAGAAGGAGGCCCTCGCGGGTGGTACCGGCACACACCTTGAGATGGTCGTCGAGCTGGGCGCCACCAGCGGCATGAAGGGCGGGTGCACCATCAGACGGGGCGGAGGGCAAGAAGTTCGGAGGGGGCTGGAAAGCGTTCGGGCCCAAGCCCTTTTCAAGGCCCGAGAAGTAAGCGTCCCAGGACGCATGCACGGAAGCCGGGTCCTGCCTCCAGTGACGGTACATTTCTTCCGCATAGTAAGAGTTCGTGCCATTTGCGAAGGGGTCGTTAGGGGAAGGGGGATGCGCAGAAGTCGCCAGGTCACGTTGCAACTTGAGCGGGACCTGAGGCAGCCTTGGTAACCTGGCTTTGCCACCAGCATAGCGGACATGCCTGAGCGATTGCCTCTGCAACATCGTGTGCACTGAGGGGGGGGAGAGACAGCAAAAGCTGTTGCGGCCTAGAAGGACGACGCGGGACGAGGAGGAGGAGGAGGTAGTAGAGAGGAAAGTAGATGAAGTACTCACGGCGTGCCGCGTTTTTCAAACGAATCGGAGCACCAGGGAGCACCGTAGTGACCCGGCGCTGGCCGACAAGCTGCCAGTCCGACGCCGCCGCGGCACGCCTCAGCTTTAGGCCTCCTCCCGCCGGCCCCTTCTTCCTCCATCCTCGATTACTATTGGCTCCCCACTCGTGACGTGGCACTTCAATTATTCAACTCGTCTCGATTTTCTAAGTACTGGCACATCCGAAATATACGACTTAGGAACCGCAGACACTCCGCGTGCATAGATATGTGTGGTATACACCTGTGTACATCGTCTCTCAGTTCGCTATCGCCGTCTACAATCCGATGCCACGTACCAGCTCGTCATAGACAATCGCCGGCGACTTCTTGTCGGCCAGTGTAGATCCAGGGTGTATCTTTATAGTCTACATGCCAGGTCAGCAGAGTCCTTGCCAGCGCAAACACAGCACTCACCGAAGGCCCCATCGCCTGTTTGTATGACCCATCCGGCTGCAGAAATGCTGCATGCTGCACCAGGCCCCTCACCAGGCTCCTCAGTACTGGTGCATCCTGGTCCCCGCACGATGCACGCCAGTCAATCTTAAGCCGCTCGCAGACACCCTTCAGTTGCTCTCGAATATCTCCAGCCTCCCTCAGCGCCCGCTCGTTCACGTAGTTCTTCCTGCACCACTCCTTCCGCGCACCCTTCCCCTCTGAAGCGCAGATCTCGTCGTAGGAACGCAGTACGTTTAGTACGGTGAGGTGGTCGCCGGCCGGATGATGAAATTTTGCACGCGCAGCTGCCGCAGCGTCCCGCTCCGAAGAAGAGTCAGGGAAGAGCGGCGAAGACGCTGAGAGGAGGGAAAGAATAGGGATGATCTCGGCAGTACAGCTGTTGTCGACCGAAGCTAATAGGATGGCGGCGTAATGCGGCTCGAGCGGGAAAGAAGCCATTGAACGCCCAACATCCGTCAGATGTTTGGATTGGTCAATAGCACCTAGAATCCACAATGTGCGCAATGCTGCACCGACTGATACTACATCAGACATGAATAGACAGAAGGTGCAAGAACTCACTTGACTCAGGATCTGGTGGATCCATGACATCCAATGTCTCCAAGTCTTGTCCGACGCATTTAAGCTGGAGGAGTGCAGATGTGAGACTACTCCGCCTGATTTCTGGTTCTGCAGAGAGCGGCATATTGTCGAATGCTTCCTGTGTATACAGCCGAAAGCAGAAGCCCTTCCCCTCACGTCCGGCACGACCTGCACGCTGCATGGCCGAGGACTTAGTAATGTCAGTTGTCAACAGGGTATCAAAACCTGCGCGTCACGATGAGCATTGTCGTTTCCTAGAAAATAAACAAAACCTTGCACCAAAGCCTGCATCCCGGGCGATGTGCCTCTTTTCTTTCTGTTTTCCGGTATCTATGACGTATTTAACTCCAGGAATCGTGATGGACGTTTCCGCAATGTTAGTGGCGAGGATACATTTTCGTGTGTTTGGAGGAGTCGGCGCGAACACTTTGTTTTGTTGCGACTGGGGAAGGGACGCGTATAAGGGGCATACTGCAACAGCGGCCACGTTTTGAGGGAGTTGGTTAGCGTAAGTCTGTATAGATGATGCGAGGCTTTCGATATCCTCTTGTCCTGGGGAGTGGACCAATATTCAACTTGTCCTGCCGTTGACATGCGTGGTGAAAGCCATACCTGGAAGAAATATGAGCACGTCGCCGGGGGGCTGATCCGTGTGTATTTGGAAGAAAACTCGTAAAGCGGCGTCGATATAGTCGTTCACACTCGCAGCAGTGTGATAAATTGTAACAGGGTGTTGACGACCCTTGACGTAGAGTACTTTTGCACTATATACACCATAGTCAGCTTCTCTAGCACTTCGAGGATAGAGGCAGGCAGGCTCACTTGTCAAAGAACCTGCTGAACTTCTCCGCATCTAGCGTAGCGGACATCACTATCACCTTCAGCGGGTTAGGCTTGGCCTTGCCCTTGCCCTTGATCGACGCTTTCTCTGGTCCACCATTCCGGACCTTCAGAATCTTCTTCAAGCTGGCAAGCACCATATCGGTGCGGAGCGACCGCTCATGGGCCTCATCCACCACAACCACGCTGTATTTCTCTAACAGCGGATCGCTCATCATCTCACGGACGAGCATGCCGTCCGTGAGGTATTTCACCCGCGTGTCTGGGCCTGCGCGTTCGTCGAATCGTACTGAGTAGCCGATGAGCGTACCGAGCGGCCTCGACTGTTCGACCGAGACGCGCTGCGCTAGCGAGGTGGCAGCGACACGGCGAGGTTGTGTCACAGCGATATGTCCAGAGAACGCCCCCGACTCGAGCAGATACTGTGGTGTTTCTGTAGCACCACACACGTCCTTGGATTAGATGCCACAGGCCAGATGTGAACACGGTAAGAACACATACGCGTAGTCTTCCCAGACCCCGTCTCGCCAAGGACAACCGTGACATCATTCGCGATAATCTCACGCACAAGAGCCTCCTTGCCTGCGCACCACAACATCAGCCAACGAAGCCACACACATGCAGAAACGCACGTACCTCGCGCGATGGGCAGCTGCGCCCTGTGTTCCTGTATCGACTGGGCCTTCGGTTGCCCGTTCAACTGCGCATGGCCCTTCCTCTGTCGATTCCTATCATGTCCATTGACCCCCGTTGACCCCGTTGACCCCGTTGACCCCGTTGACCCTCTTACTCGGAGTTCCTTCGTCGTCGTCCGAATCCATATACACCGCAGCCCGTTTCTTGGACGCGCCGAGCCCGGACTTCGCGCTGCCATTGGGACTCGGCCTGCCGATCCCGTTCATGCCGTTCGTCGTGGGTGCGCCCATCTTGTGCTTCTTTCCGGGTGTGGTGCTTGCGCTGGGCGAGGGAGCACGAGCCATGTCGATGTCGGGGGCAGTGCGGCGACTCGGAAGGCGAAACGCGAGCCTGAGCAGAACTTGGTCACGAAAAAACTGGCCGCGGCAGCGCGTCCCGTGACTCTGCAGATGGGTCATGTGAACGCTTCTGCAAGCGTGTCTTGTTCCACGAGAACTCTCAGCGAAGCTCCAGGTCATCATCTTCCTCCCATACGGTGAGAACTATGTTGAGACTTGCATAAATCAAATACAGCTTATCTGCATAGACTCTTTTCTATCTTCTTCAAGAGTTCTGTTCTCTGGTAAGTACGTGCAACTCAGTTATAGGTACCGGTGCTGATACATGTACAATGCTGATATCAGTAAGTACTTTCTTCTGCCCCCAGCTCCGAAACATGTCTCCTAGATCTCCCCCCCCGCATACTACCTGCAGCATCTGAATGCAAAGTGTCCTGTCTTCTGTTGCGTAGTGTGGGATAAACTTTTGGTTTTGGGGTTTCTGGTGTGTAAAGAACTTCCATCTATATATGGACGCCAGACTTGATTTCCCAAACATCGTCCTCGTACTAGCCCTGGTGACCTACGGACGCTCTAGCCCTGAGATGATACCGACACTGGGCACATCATAGTGTCCACAGATGCTCAAGAACGTCGCCACCTCGCTCTCAAAGCCGACGAATCGCCATGCGCCCGCTCCAGACCCCATACCGAAGAACATAAATACCTACCACGGTGCCCTTCTCCGCCGTGAGATATCATGTCCACCGAAACTCCCTTCCAGATCGCTGTCCCCGACGATGCACTGGAGCTGCTGAAAGCCAAGCTGGAGCAAGCGCGCCTCCCGGACGAGGTGGACAACGCGAAGTGGGACTACGGGGTCCCTCTGGAGGATGTGAAGCGTCTCGTCGCACGCTGGACGAACTCGTACGACTGGCGCAAGGCCGAGGCCGAGCTCAACGCGCTTCCTATGTTCACGCGAGATATTGACGTCGAGGGGTTTTGGCCAGTCAACATACAATATGTGCATCAGAAGAGCAATATTCCGGACTCAATCCCGCTGCTGTTCGTACATGGATGTGAGTATCGCAGTGCTGGTTTCGTGCCTCAACTACTTAGGTCGGGAATTTTACTCAGGGCCTGGAAGCTTCATCGAGGCGCGCAAAATACTCCCACTCTTGACGAAGGCGTCGCCGGACCATCCGAGTTTTCACGTTGTCGTTCTCAGCCTGCCCAACTTTGGCTTCTCGGCTAGTGTTCAAAAGAAGGGATTTGCGCTTAATCAGTATGCTGAAGTGCGTAATATGCTCTATGCGAATGCACTCTATAAATTGTTTATGCGTTAATTTTATGCTCAGGTTGGACACAAACTCATGCTTGTTCTTGGATATGATGAATACGTCGTGCAAGGCGGAGATTGGGGATCCCTGGTACGTCCGTTGAAGCCTGACCTCACAATCAATACTGAAGCACACTGAGACAGATCGCAAACACGCTTGCAAACAACTACGGGCCCAAATATGTCAAAGCCTGGCACACCAACATGCCCAGGTACACCTCTCGTCCTAACCTACATAAATCCCACTCATCGCTCATTTCCACTCCGAAACAGAGCAAAAGCGCCTCCATCTCCCTTCCTGAACAGGCTGAAACTCATCCTGTTCCCATATTCGGATGCTGACGTCATACGCATGAACCGCACCGCATGGTGGCAGAAAGACGGGGGCGCGTACTTCGCCGAGCAGTCGACGCAGCCACAGACAATCGGGTACGCGCTCGCGGACTCGCCCGTTGCGCTCCTGGCGTGGATCTACGAGAAGCTGGTCACCTGGACCGATGAGTATCCTTGGGATGACGACGAGGGTGTGTCCTTGCACGAGATTGAGAATGCCACATCGCTGTGTTACTCATGGTGGTTGTGGCTTGGCGCAGTACTAACCTGGATATCAATCTACTGGTTCTCCGCGCGGGACCGGCTGCGTCCGTGAGGATCTACTACGAGGCAACGAAGGCGCAGCAATTCGAGAATACCCCGAGGCCAAAGAAAGTCCCTCTTGGAATCTCCTATTTCCCGAAGGAGATCATCTCGTCGCCCGTCAGGTAAGTCGCTGACGCTCCTTATTCTCCGCCTGCTGCCTGACGCCGCGACAGATGGGGAAAGAAGATTGGAGATGTTGTTTTCCAGTCGGAGCACCCTAAGGGCGGGCACTTCGCGGCGTACGAACAGCCTGAAGACCTTGTGCAGGATCTAAGGGCGATGTTTGGACGAGATGGGCGTGCGTTTGGGGTTGTCGAGGGGAAGAACGGGTATGCGAATTAGTGAGGTGTGTTGCTTACGTGGAGTCTATCGACCTAAGGCTGTTAGTTCGAAATATAACCTATATAACCTGCCACGACTTGCACGGTTGCGCTGGGGGCCGTGTGGTTAGGGTCAAGAAAGCTCGAGGCGAATCATCGCTCTTTCTTCAGTCGCCAGCTTCCGCCATCCTCTTCGAATTCGGTTTAGTTCATCTATTTCATTCACATATCGAATCCAGGGATATGTCAACGAATTCAATAGTGGCCATCGTGGAGGCCACTTCAAGGAGATCGTGATTCTATATCGGAAGGGCCGCGACGTAAGTACGACTCCACCTACTCTCCACCTTCGGCACCTGCTAGGGCAACATTCATTAATTCAATATTCTCAAAGCCTCATGACTGACTGACTACTGATGGCCGTTCACCACACACATATAAAGTGACGACCACGCGTCCTCGCCCGCATCCCCACCATGACCACCGAGACCCCCCTACACAATCTCCATCCCCGACGACGCGCTCGCGCTCCTCCAGCAAAAGCTCGCGCTGACGCCCAGGCGAGCTCGACGACGCAGGCTGGGCATAYGGYGYKCCGCTCGCTGATGTCAAGCGCCTCGTCGCGCGGTGGAAGGATGGATATGACTGGCGCGCGCACGAGGCGAAGTTGAATGCCGAGTTGCCCATGTTCACGCGCGACATCTCTGTGGAAGGATTCGGGTCACTGAATATTCACTACATTCACCAGAAGAGTGAGCTCGCGAATGCGATCCCGTTGCTTTTCGTGCATGGATGTATGTTCTGTTTCATTCAGTTTCTAGATGCAAATATGAGTATATTAATACTGTTCTGCAGGGCCGGGAAACTTCCTAGAAGTGCGCAAGCTCCTGCCAATCCTCACTCGCGTGTCAGAGGGACATCCTAGTTTCCATGTCGTTGCCTTCAGCTTGCCTGGATACGGCTTCTCAGAAGGACCTCGCAAGAAGGGATTTTCTGCACCGCAGTATGCTGAGGTACCGTTGAACTAGCCTGAGTGCAGTCTCATTCTTAACATCATCTCATCTGCCGTCCATGACGTGTCTAGGTCGCCAATAAGCTGATGTTAGCGTTAGGATACGATGAGTACGTCACAGAGGGCGGGGACTGGGGCCACATGGTAAATTCGGTCTTTCATTTCTGCTACGTGCTTATAACTGACTATATTTATGGCAGATAACAAGGTACAATGCGTTTGCGAATGGACCAAAGCACGTCAAGGCGTGGCATAGCAACAACGCCTTGTATGGCTCATTTGACTGGTTTCTCAAACCGTTCTGTCTAACTGTTTGACGCTAGCCCCACTCCTCCGAGCCTCCTGTGGAATCCTTTCCAGGTTCTTCAATACCTTACGTCTTGGTACTCTGCTGAGGAAAAGGCCGGGCTGGAAAGGAGCCAGGCGTGGCTGAAAGAAGGCCATGGATATATGGCGGAACAATCCACGAAACCACAGACCCTGGGATACTCTCTCACGGACTCCCCTGCTGGCTTGTTGGCTTGGATCTACGAGAAGCTCGTTGCCTGGACGGACGATTATCCATGGGAAGATGACGAGAGTACGTCTTTCATCAGGATTCCGCGCGGGAGCCATCTCTTACGATTTTTGTCCTTGCAGTTCTCACTTGGATCTCCATCTTTTGGTTCTCTCGTGACGGACCTGCAGCATCGATCCGCATCTACTACGAGATCAAGTTCGCCAATATGAAACCAGAGCTGTGGCGACCCAGCGTTCCACTCGGCCTGTCTCGTTTCCCGAAGGAAATCGTTCTGTTCCCCAGATCGTACGTCTTTTGTGCTTTGTACCGTAGTCAATTTCACGCTCTGTCCCAAGGTGGTCGTACCGAGTTGGCAATGTCGTGTTCGAGACGTCGCATGATGGCGGAGGGCACTTCGCTGCGCATGAAAAGCCTGAGGAACTGGCAGGGGATCTAAGGAAGATGTTTGGGAAGGGCGGAGCTGCTTTCGGCATCGTACCAGGGAAGAACGGATACGCGTAGGTTTTTTTGATGCCGGGCAATGTTGCCAGCGAACGAGTGTTCGAGTCTGTCCTCATTTGTGTTCTCCGTCAATTCATTTGCCGAGCAATTACAGTCACGATGTAATTACTAGTATCTGAAGTACAATTACATGGCAGCATGATGTACTACAATAAATGCTAGACATCAGTCACCTGGATCAGTCGGTCTGTTGTAAGATAATTAGACTTCAGTACCAAACAGAAGAAATATGTGCTTACCTAGGTTAAGTCGATAACGTCGTTCGAGTCCGCTGGCAGCATCTTCCTTTTCTTCGTTGGTCGTTCTTCTGCCTGAGACGGGGTATCACCGATTAGTATAGTCACTGATGAACCATTGGCCGTAGACTGAGAAGATGAAGCAGGACCCATCGTCGGACGAGCCAGCGGGGGTAGACCAGCAGGGAGATTGTGTACAGGCGTAGGTAGAGCTGGTTGTAGTGCTGGAGTATTGCCTTTGATAGCTGCGACAATCTGGCTGTATTGGGACCCCAAGAGGCGGCGCAATCGTCCGTCGTCGGTGCTGATTCGGTTCAAAATGCGGACGCCTTCCTGCTGAACCGCCTTCCAGCTGGAGAATTGATGCAGCGCGTGCGACTTGGTGATCTATAACATTTCAATGTCAATGCTATCCTCATAGGTGTCCGCACGTGTGAGGACGTACCGTCGAGCCCTGTGGCTTTTTCTTAATTGTACTGAACGTTGCCAAGCCCCGTGTATGCGCTGACAAAAACACTTCTAGATGCTTCCGAGTTGGAGCCCCGAGGCTGTCTAATGTCAAGGTTCGCTGGGCTTGATTCTCTTGCAAGAAGCTGCGCGCGCTATGGCACACATGGCATGTGCAGGTCCACTTGTCCAGTTCCTTTATCTGTGAAGCGAGGGTGGGGTTCGGTGCAGGTGGAGGCCCGAGGATTTTTTGGAGCCATCGAAGCAAGACCCTCTGGAAAACAAACGCAAACGTGTCGAGGGCATTGATTTTGACCGCCCAGTCACGGAACGCAGGAAGGAGCGGGATCAATAAATTGTTGATGTACGCCTTGTCCATTTTTGGTGGGTCCAGGAAACGAGCAATGATCTTTTGATACAGCTCCGGATGCTCAATGTAGAGGCACCAGTCTAATGCACTAATGATAACGTGAGGGGCTGGTAGGGGAAGCCGCAAGATGTACTGCTCAGCGAAGGATTTGATACTGAGGTCCAGGGACGCGGCGCCCGTATCGCCGCAGGGAAAGACAAAGCGAGCACGATGTTGGCGAGTGCCTTCGACTATAACCCGAAGCGCAGGGACAGAGAGCTTGGTTGCTTGGAGCTTAGGGATGACACTAACTCAACCCAAGATCAGCTTCGAGTTTCTGTGCATTTGATAAACGGCCGAAACCTACGTCTCAGATAACATTCTAGGGTCACCTTTCAAGACCGCCGCATTCAATAGCTTGGTAAACTCCTCCTTCGTCAATACGTCGGGGTTTTCCCGAACCCAGTCTAAGTGTAGCTGAATGCCAATGTGTTGCAGCTTTTCGAGCCCGTTGACCGATTCAATCTCAGAATTTGTGATCATAAGATTGGCGCAGTATGCGACCAACGGAAGTAGCAGATCTTTTGCACATTTCTGCGCTTGCTGAGCTGAGAGCGACGAGACATCCGTGATTCGGTCGATAATGTCAGAGACGCGGTTAGGACAGCCAACAGCAAAACATGCTGAGATATAGTTCTCTGCAGTAGGCACAGCCGGCACCTTGGCTGTCTGTCCACCGGTGTAATAGGGCCAGGTCGGATGAGATGGAGGCATTGCGTGGAAGGTCTCTTTCGAGATAGCCTGTTTGAGTATGGTTGAAATCATGAAAGCCTTTTCTGAAGATTGGGGGAAATCTTCGAATGCAAAAAGGGCATAAACGAAGGATAGAAGGAATGAAGGCTCGGAAGATAGCAACAATTGAGGCAACATGCTGGGGCCGCACCAGGATCAGTGTTCGAACAGATAAGCAAACCAAAAGAATTTACCTGTCCTTCAAGAACGCCATCCCCCCATTGCCTTTAGCCGCATCCAGGAGAAATTTTGACTCCGATTCCCGAGGTGTCCTCAATGTTTTCAAAACCTCTGGTATCTGTACCGAAACCCAAGCGAGCACTTCCGCCGGTATAGCACTTTGGTGTTCCTTTGCTCCCATGAACTGATATTCGTCTTCAGTGTTGTTCCCGTCCTCTGTATTCAATGCCCAATCTGCTAATAGCTTGAGAAACTTGAGCCTTGAAGCATTGTAGCGATCGTGCTTGAGCATTAGCTCAAAGCTCTCTCGGACGTCCTCCCACATAAAGAGATCCAAGACTTGAGCAGCGTTCCCTTCAGGTAAAGTCGATACTCCGTTGTCTTCGTAACATAATTCCACAGCTCTTCTCCAGAGTTCAATATCGTTCTAGGCACATCCCGCCCGGCATACGACTTCTGCAGCCCGCTTCGAGTTTGTATCGTTCCGCGCCAAGATGAACTCAGCCAGATCTTCATTCTTCGATGTGTGCATGCAAGACTCGAGGGTATCGCATGCCCGTTTGAAGCCATCGGGGCCTTGGTAGATAACCCAGAAATTGTCCCGGTTAGGCCAGATGACGAGTACGGTCCGCAGGTACACTTATGGCCACGGCATCAATCAGATACTGAGATAGGCTCCCAGCTACATGCATGTGAAAATTAACTTACACCGCGTCAACGAACCACAATACTACGAGAAGTCATCAGCTGGTGACAATGGGTGACACTTGAACGCGAACTTACTTTGTCGTACTCCTCTTCATCGCACTCACCAAACTCCAGATCTTCTGTTAAATCCTCCGGGATCGTCTCATTGTCCTCGAATGCGAGATGCTCTCTTATCGGTTTACCCTCCACATCAACAAAGTGTTCGATCGTCAGCTCGCGATCATCTATCATGGCGAAGTCCACGACCTTGTCCTCTGTGTCATCGGAAGTGCCGCAAGACCCATGACGACGTCCCCACTCATCATCATCTCTGTCGGACTCGTCTGCAGAGCCAATGAGACGGCAACGGGCAGTCGCAAGGCCGAGTGAGAACCCATGCTTCTGCGCTAGACCGCTAAGCAAAGCCAACTTGTGCGCATCCGCTCCTTCCAGTGCACTTCCCTTCAATGGCGTGTCGGAGTATTGATAATTTAACAGAAAGATGATCTTCTCAGGGCTTCTATCAGAATCGTCATGTGCCCAAGCTTGCAGCACTGCCGCAAATTTCTTCACCACTTCATGATTTATCGAGAGAGCTGGCCTCAAGGAAGTTGTCGTATGCATGAGGTTGTATGACAATGCGAGGTGGTATCCTGAGGTGATAGGCTTGATTTCATACTGCACATTGGTGTACCATGCGATGACAGTTGTGTTGAGTAAACTCGTAGGCGCGATATCATGTATCGCAGATAGTCCTCCATGCGTAAGATGAGTGACACCACCTGTGAAGACTGAAGGAAGGATCACGACGATCGAGGCGAACATCCCATTGGCCTCTTCGGCGCTACATGGCGGTGTTAATCTGATTAGAGGGTATTGTGCAAGCACTGACGTACTCAATATGAGGAAGAAAGCTGCATCTCATTAGCCAAAATACATCGGAGACAGGTAAAAACGTACTGTGAACCCGTCTCATACAGAAAGAGCTTGTGGAGTTCAGCCCGAGGCCTACTGCCTTCGACGTTTACCCCGAGAGTCTGGCATACCTCTCTTATAACACGAGAGATATACGTGTTCCAAACAGGATTCAAGAAAGTTACCTATGACAATGACGGTCGTTATACTTCCATGTATAAAGTATATTACTTGCATGACATACCAGCTTCCCATCTATCCCCCATCTCTCCCGCACTCGGGTATCGACAGCCGTCTGTTGTCTCGTTCCAGAAGCTGCTTGGATAGCTCCTCTTTTTATCGCTTCTGCATCCCGTGTGCCTAACGGAAGACCGACGATTCCGAGGTTGGAGAGATTGAGTATTGGGTTTGGAGCATCAGCGTAAGACCCGTGGAAGGAGAACGCGGCATTCAGATCAGTCTTGTGGATCCTGGATAGATGTTCCAGATCTGCCTTCATTGATGTTTGCAAGAGGTATTATCAATTACGTTAGTCAATCCCTTTGAAGATGAAGAAAGGGCGACTTACCCGGATGTCGAGCTCATCTGCAGCCATCCTCGTTACCTGGGAGTACTGGTTTAGAGTCAAAAAGGTGCGACGTGTGACGCGACGACGCGCACTACGACGCGATCACATGACCTAAAATACCTCCTTAACCAGGTCGCACTATGCTGGATTTCACCAGGGCACACTACAATCAGGTCTACATCCTCTGAGATCAATGGAACACTGGTTTTTGAAGGGCCTGCGTCTAAAATTTGCGAGCGATGTGATGGATCAAGTTGCGACACACGCCTGAACATAAACATGCTTGTAAACATGTATTCGACAAGACAAGAGCTCAGATATCAAGGGTGCAAGAAGGATTATACGACACTGGTATCATAGGGTTCTATATTAACATTAGCAGTGGAATGTATCAAGAGATGCAAGAAAATGAGGTAGCAAGAGCAGTGTAATGTCGCAGTTACCAAATCTTGCTCTGGGGATCTACAGGCTAAGTCAAATCGATGATATCTTCCGGGTCGACTTGTAATATCTTCCTCTTCTTCGTCGGTGGCTGTTCCGAACCGGATTGTGTAGCTCCAGCTGCAGCCGCGGATGAGCCGCTGACCATCGAATGAGGATTCGCGGCAGAAGCCATCGTCGTAGAAGCCGATGTAGGGACACCAGCTATAGGGTTATGCAGTGGTGCAGGTGCTGCTGTTTGTGGTGCTGGCGCGCGGCCCTTGATAACGGTTATGATTTCGTCATAATGGGGATTCAAGAGGCGGCGTAGCTCTTCGTCGTTGGGGCTGATGCTGTTCAAAATCTCGTTGCCCTTATGTTGCATTGTCTTCCAGCTTGAGAGGGCGTGAAGAGCTTGCGACTTGGTGATCTACAGGGTTTCGTTAAGAGTGCCGTCACGTTCATTCTCGAAGTCACTTGAAACACACCATCGATCCCTGCGGCGAACCCGTTATTGTAGTATAAGTTGCCAAACCCCGCGCATGCGTATTCAGATATCCCTCCAAATGCCTCCTTGTCGGTGCTCCAATCCTTTCCAATCGCAAGGTTTGTTGAGACTGCCACGCCTGCAGGAACGTCCGCGCACGCTGACATGCATGGCATGTGCAGGACCACCTCTCCAGACCTTTCACCCGGGTAGTGAGGGTGGGATCTGCTGCTGGACGCGGCCCGAGGACCTTTAGGAGCCACAGGAGCACAATATTCGAGAAAACAGAAGCATATGTCTCGAGGGCACGAGTCTTGTCCGCCCATTTGCGGAACTCCGGTAAGAACGGGACCAGAACATTGCTAACGTAGTTCTTGTCAGCAGTGGGTGGGTTCAAAACACGGAAAATGATTTTGTGGCAAAGCTCCGCATGCTGAATGTCACGGCTCCAGTTCAACGCGCTAATGATTGAAATTGGTGTCTGGAGGGAGGTTTGAAGAGCGTATCTTTCAGCAAAAGACAAAAGGACGGGTTCAAGGGGCGCAGTATCACCGCCGGGAAAGACAAAGCGGGTACGATGTTCACGGATGCCTTCAACTATGGCCTTGAGTGCTGTATCAGTGAGCCTGGCAGACTTGAGCTTGGGAACTACACTATTACGACTCAAGGTTAGCATTCTTCGCACCTAGCGGACTCAAGGTCAAGACTCACGTCTCAAGGAAAGCCGTAGGATCGCCATTCAGAACGACAGCGTTTAAAACCTTCTCGAATTCTTGCTTTGTTAGTCCACCCGCATTTGCGCAGACCCAGTCCAGATATAAGCTGATACCCAATTGTCGCAATTTTTCGAAGCCATGGATTTTTGCAAGGTCGGGCTTTGGGAAAATAGATGCGGCACAGTATGCCACTAGCGGGAGCATCACATCCTTAGCGCATTCTTGTGCTTGCTGAACAGAAAGAGAGGAGATGTCGGTGATACGGTCGATGATGTCGGACACACGGTTAGGACAGCCGACAGTAACGCAGACTGAGGTGTATTTCTCGGCGGTAGCACTTTGAGAAACGGTTCGTACCGCAACTGTTGGTCTGTAATATGGCCCGACAGGAGGCGGAGGCTTCGATATGAAGAATATTTCGTTGGCGATGGCCTGTTTGAGGATGGTCGAGATCATCAAAGCCTTTTCTGATGAATCGGACAAGTCTTGGAATGAAAATAAAGAAGATGCGAAGTGTAACAGGAAGGCGGGTCTGGACTGCGACAAAATTTGCGGGAGCATACTAGAATCATGTCAGAATTACAGTGCGAACAGAGAGGACCAGAGGAATTACCGGTTCTTGAGGAACTGTATTCCTCCGTTATCCCTAGCAGCGTCAAGTAGTGCCTTCGACTCCGACTCTTGGGGCGCCTTCAGCGACTTCAGTACCTCTTGTATCTGAGTCGAAACCCAAGCATGTATTTCGTGAGCAGTCGCGAGGGTGCCTTGAACTTGTTCGTCAGTTGCCATGGGCTGGTCCTTGTCCTCTCCATCTTTCACTATAGCCCAGTGTTCAAGATGTTTCAAGAATTCGAGCCTTGAAGCGTTGTGTTGATCATGCTGAAGCATCAACTCGAGACACTCTCGCACATCCTGCCACGGAAATTGGTCCAGAACCTTGCCAGCGTGCTCCTCGTCCAATGTCGATACTCCAAGGTCCTTGCAGCATGATTTGACGGCCGCCTTCCAGAGCTCGACGTCGTTCCAAGCGTATCCCGCTTTGCATAAAGCGTCAGCAGCCTGTTGAGGGTCCATACGGTACTCCGACAAGATAAAATTTGCGAGATCCTTGTCTTTCGACGTGTACATGCCAGAGATGAGGGCATCGCATGCTCGCTCGAAGCCATCTTCACCCTGGTAGAGTATCGTGCAGTTGTGTCTATTCGGCCAGATGACAAGGACCGTCCGCCGGTACCCTGAAACGGTGCAATGTTAGCTGGGGTATACCGCGAGTACGTGGTAATGGACCGACATCGCTGTAATGAGCCTGCACCCTACACAGATCCGTGAGCCAAGTACTGTTGTCGTAAAGCGGTACAGCAGAAGCTTACATTTCCCATGTATCCCTCATAGTCCTGTTCATCACATTCACCCGATTCTACCGTTTCCGCCAAATCTGCTGGGATAGTCTCTCCGTCGTCGTACTCCAAGTCATCCTCGATTAGTTTTCCTTCCATGTCGACGAAGTTTTGGATGGACATCTCGCGCTCTTCCACTTCTGCGAATTCAACGTCGTCGTCGTCGCCGTCGTCGTCGTCATCGTCATATCCCCACCCGCGGTGCCCTCCACCAGAGTCTTCTGCGTAGCCCGACAGGTGACAGTTTGCGTTCGCGAGTCCGAGAGAGAAGCCGTGTTTCTTAGATAAGACCTCCAGTAACGCTACCTTATGTGCATCGATGCCCTTCAATGCACTACCCTTCAGGTTGGCTTGCGAATACTTATGACTCAAAAGGTAAATAATCTTGTCCGGATTGGTCTTCGCGTTTCCATCTGTCCAAGCTTGAAGTATGTCGGCAAGTTCCTCGACTAGCTCCAGATTCGCCGAGAGAGCTGGTCTCAACGACTGTGTCGTGTGTATAAGATTGTACGATAAGGCGAGGCGGTAGCCGGAAGTGATAGGCTTGATTTCGTGTTGAACGTCGGTATACCATGCGAGAACGGTGGTGCCCAGCTGACTGGTTGGTGCAGCGTCGTATACGGTGGATAGAGCGCCGTGTGAGAGGTGCGCAGCACCACCCGTAAATGCCGAGGGGAGAACGATGATGATCGTAGCGAACATCCCATCCGCCTTTTCGGTGCTGATCAGACGGTGTCAATAGAAGGGAGAGCAACATAAGAAGTTTGACGTACTCAACATGTGGTAGAAAGCTGATTTCTATCAGCAAAAAATGCAACGACGATATGAAAAATGCAACGTACTGAGAGCCTGTCTCGTATAGCAGCAACTTATAGAGCTCTGCCCGGGGCATGCTGGCGTGGACATTGACCCCAAGCGTCTGGCAGACTTCTCCCAAGACACGCGAGACGAACTGCTTCCAAGAAGGATTCAAGAACGCAACCTAACAGAGCGGCAGACGTTATTTTGTCGATAGTATGTATACGATTGGTCTAGTAAACGTACCAGCTTCCCTTCTATCTCCCAGGTGTCGCGGACACTTGTATCAACCACCGTCCGCTCCCCCATCCCAAAAGGAGCCTGGACTGCCTTGCCTTTGATTGCTGCAGCGTCTCGCGTGCTTAGAGGTAGACCGACAACACCAACGTCCTCCGGGAGCTTAAGGCCGGGATTTGGGGCATCCGAATACGACTTATTGAAAGAAAAGGCTGATTTCAAGTCGTTTGTGTGATCACTGAATGCTTTGTCCAGGCTGTCCTGAACGAATATAGTCGGGTCAGTTCCGGATTGCTGGAGGAGACAAAGAGGAGGAATTGGCGACTTACTCGTATGTCAAGCTGGCTCGGGGCCACTACGGCTGGCCTGACCGCATCCATGTATGGTGGTGAAAAATGAGTATCCTGGCCTGGCGTGATTGTAGATACGGGTCCGAGTGGAAGGAACAAACGGGCGTGACGACTCTCGAGGTCAGTGGCAGCGACGCGACGCGTTATTTCGCGATCACGTTATATGTGACTACAAGCCGGGCATTTCGGCCTGGGTCACGTCTTCACCATCTCGCACCTTGACTGACACCCTACAGCGCCCTACCAATTATTAGGATGCCCGTGCCCTCGAACACTTCCTTGTTGTAACCAGTCCAGAACCGTCGCCTTCCGGACCTGCGAAGCACCAGTCGCCGTGCGCGACAGGATGTATTAATATGTAGAGTACAACGTAACGCAACTACCCAAACTGCGTGGCCTGCATATGTATTTCGAAAGGGTTATTTGCCCAGAATAGCACTGGGAAAATGAAGTTTGGAGTACGCGTATACATCAGGAGTCTGTGACTGGTCAGTAAGGGAGTCTAGGTCAGTGAGGCAAGACAACTAACCTGAAGTTAAGTCGATACATTCCCGAGAGCCTTCCCGTATCACTTTCAGTTTCTTTGCCGATCGTTGCTCTACCTCGGGTCGGCGATCTGTAGCACCAGCTGTAGATGATCCACCCGCGGTCGGCTGTGTTGACGAGACGGAAGCTTCGGGCGATGGGAGACCATTGGTGTGACCATCTGTGCATGCTTGTGGGGCAGGATTGTTGACCCTGAAGGTGGCCATAATCCAGTCGTAGTCAGACCCTAGCAACCGCCGCAATTCACTTTCGCTGGTACCAAGGCTGTTGAGAATGTCAGTGCCTCTCTGTCGCTCAGCCAGCCATCTCCGCCACTGATAAAGTGGTTCAGACTTATGAACCTGTAGATACTCGCAGTCAGTGCTAAGCTTTAGTCTCTGCACTCGTCGGGACGTACCAGTAAACCCTGCGGCCTACCAGTGATCGTTTCGAACGTTGCCGCGTCTTGTACATGCTTTAACAAAACATCCTCAAGGTGTTTTCTCTTTGGCTGCCCGATATGCGGCACTTGCAAGCTCCGCACGGGGCGAGCTTCTTGCAAGAATCGAACGACTATTGGGCAGTAGCCGCACCGCTGTGGGCATCTCCAGTTGCGTAAGCTCACCAGCTGTGCGATGAGTGTGGGGATTGGCGCAGGGCGTGCTCCGAGGACTTCCCGGAACCATGCGAGCACGATATTCTGGAACACGGGAGCAAGAGTATCAAGATGTCCTGGACCGCGCTCGGAAGCCCATTTCCGCAAATCCGGAAGGAGTGGGATAAGGACATCGCTGATGAAGTTCTTCTCCATGATTTGTGAGCTCGTAAGGCGTTCGATGATAGTATGGCAAAGATCCGGATGCTCGACCTCCACGCACCAGTTGAGTGCGGCGATGACGGACTGTGCGGTGGTAAACGAGACGTTTTGAGCATATTTTTGCGCGAAGGATCTGATGATACTATCAAGAGAACGGCCGGCATAGTCAACAGGGAACACGAAACGGTCACGATTGTCTCGTACGCCTTCAACTACAACTTTGAGGTCTGTGTCGAGTGTGCTGGGCTCAAGTCTTGGGATGACCCTGTCAATGCTCATATTCAGTGTGGCGATGCGTCACTCAAAAAGTTTACACCTACGTTTCAACGAACATTGTAGGGTCGCCATTCAAGACTGTAGCATCGAGCAGTTTCCCAAAAGTCTCCTTTGTCAGGTCAATGGAGCCTTCGCATATCGCGTCCAGATACAGCTTGACTCCCGTCTGTTGCAACTCTTTGAATGCGAGCATTGATGCGGCATCTAACTTGTCACCCATGAGTTCGGCACAGTGTGTCACGAGCGGAAGCATCACGTCCTTCGCGCATTCTTGGGCATGCTCTCTTGATACATGCATGACGCGTTTAATTATTGAGGAAACGAGACTAGGGCAGCCAAGAGCAAAACAAGCAGAGACGTATTTTTCTGCAGTCGTGCTTTCCTTCTCAGTGATCGTGTTGATGTTCTCTGCGGATTTCCCTTTGGATACTGACAATGGTCCGGTAGATTCTGAGTCCGTGGAAAATCGATATGGTGTAACCTTGTGCTCGAAAAATGTCGCCATGTCGATAGCCCGGAAGAGGATGATTTGGACCACAGAAGACTTGTCTGGTGAATCGGGGAAGCCTTTGAATGCGAAAACGGCGTGGGCAAAATCCAGTAAAAAAGCGGAGTCGGAAAGTGGCAATAACCGAGGCAGCATACTGGTCCGAATATGTCAAGATAAGGTTGACGCCAATCTAAGAGACGTTTGCACCTACACGTCCTTCAAATATTGCACACCTCCATACTCCTTGGTAGCGTCCAAAAGAGCTTGTGCTTCGGACGAGTGAGGCACCTTGAGCGTTCCCAGAACCTCCTTCGTCCGCGCCGAAACCCAAGCTGCGCGCCTTTCTTCATTATCGATCAGCTCATTCTTATCCTCGTCATCTTCAGCGACTCTCTCTACGGAGCAATGGCCTAGCGCAGTCAGAAAGTCGAGTCTCGAAGCGTTGTGGTGATCGTGCTTGAGCATCAAATCAAGGTTCTCCTCCACCTTGTCCCAGCCAAACCACTCCACGGCGTTCACAGCCTGTGCCGTAGATATGGTCGCCACCCCGTTTTCTTTGCAGCACAACCTGACCGCTATATTCCACAGGTCGACGTCACTCCAGGTGTAAGCCGCCTGGCATACGGCGTCAGCGGCCCATCTCGGATTGAGGTTGCATTGCGATAAGATGGACTGTGCTAGATCTCTGTGCTTCGACGCGGAGTCCTCTGATGTAGACATGTTGGACAGGAGGTCATTGCACGCCCGCTTGAGACCAACGAGATCTTTATAGATGATCTCGTGATTGCTTCGCTTCGGCCAGATGACAAGGACAGTCCGTAGATAGGCTGGTAGAGAAAGAGATTAGCTGGCGTGCCTTACTCAACTATGGTGAAAGACATGCTTCGCTGTAATGATGCTGCCGCCTATGGGAATCTGTGAGTCCCGAACTCAAAGAACATCGTATTATGCGAACCCACATTTCCCAGGTATCCCTTATCCTCATCGTCCCACTTCCTCAACTCGACATCCTCGGATAAATTCTCCGGCACTGATTCGTCTTCCGAAATTTCCAGATCATCCGAGATGAGCTTTCCTTCCAAGTCGACAAAATGACTCAGGGTGACCTCGCGCTTAGGCTCTTCCATGAACTGGTCCGGCCCCCATCCCCTGAACTGTCCCCCATTATACTCGACTTCGCCCAAGAGACGGCATTTCGCACTCGCAAGGCCAAGGAAGAACCCTTATTCGTGCGCCAGGCCTGCCAGTAATGCCGCCTTGTGAGCGTCCGCGCCTTTCAATGCACTGCCACTGAGATTGGCCTCGGAGTATCTGTGTTCCAGCATATGGATAATTTTCTCTGGACTGGTCCCCGAAGTGTCGTCTGACCACGCCTTGAGTACGAAGGCGAGGTCCCCCACAAAGCCGGTATCTGGAGAGAGCGGGGGCCGTAAGAAGAATGCCGTGTGGAGGAGGTTGTAGGACAACGCGAGACGATAGCCTGAGGTGATTGGCTTGATTTCGTGCATGACGTCCGTGTACCACGAGAGGACTGTCGTGCATGTTTGACTGGTTGGCGCGGTGTCGTATATGGCGGGAACGCCGTTGTGGGAGAGGTGCGCGGCGCCGCCTGTGAAGGCTGAGGGGAGGACGATGACGATAGTTGCGAACATTCCGTTGGCCTTTTCGGAGCTGTAGGGACCGCATCGAACTGAATAGGAGAGGCGGAAAGGATGGGAAGGAACCGACGTACTCGACGTGGGCTTTGAAACTGCGGCGCGTCAGCTGAGGGTTTAGGTTGAAGAGGATGGTGATACGCACTGTGAACCTTTCTCGTAGAGCAAGAGCTTGTAGAGTTCTGCTCGTGGCATACTGATACCGACGTTTACGCCAAGCGACGCACATACTTCGCCAACTATCTGCTCAAGAAACTGGTTCCAGGAAGGATTCATCATTGCAATCTGGATGTGATGGCAAGCATTATTTCCCGTGCAAGACAAAGAGGGGCTTCACGATACATACCGAATCCCCGTTTATCTCCCAGGTATCCCGCACGGTGGGATCCACTAATGTCTGGCTACCCTTTCCAAACGGCGCTCGAGCCGCCCTGACTTTAATTGCCCCTGCGTCCAGAGTGCTGAGAGGCAACCCGATGACACCCTGCTCTGTGAGTTTGATACCTGGGTTGGGGGCATCGGAGTACGTCCTGTGGAAAGAGAATGCGCCCTTGTAATCTGTGTCCGGGTGTTCGAGTATTTCTTCAAGATCGCTCTGATTTACGGAAACGGTCAACGTTGATTCTCTTTCGTCCTTCGAGTCCGAGACCGTAGCCAGGTAGGATGAGGGAATTATAGACAGTAACGTACCCTGATGTCGAGTTCATCCATGTTGCCACGTAGAAATGAGGATGTTATCCTGCCCGGCAGTCTTGAATGCGCACTGACGGACTGCTGATGAGCCCATGAGACGAAGAAAAGGGCTGAGCCTCATATTGAATTGTGGACTCAGGATAGGAGAAATCGCGCAGCACGACGCGAGCCGGAGAGACCACGTGAGCGAGACCCCTGTCGGCATGCGAGCTTAGGGCAGGTCGTTCGTGCCGTCCGCGTCTGAAATGTTTCTGGGTGCAAATACCATGTATATGCGTCCTATTCGTACACTATTCGAACAAAGACTTTCCTGCCTACTATACGAGTACATTTTGCATTTCTCCCATTTTGTCCTCAAATAGAACATACCGATAAATCAAAGTCTGTCGAGACGGACGCATAACAATACCGTGACTTCTCAAGGGTGGATCAGGACCTTCGTGTACCCTTCGATCCGCTTGTCAAACTTGTCGTACGCGTTGACGGCCTCGTCGAGCGAGACATCGTGTGAGACGACAAAGGAGGGCTTAGCGCGCCCGGCGATGATAAGGTCGCGGAGGTAGCGGTTATATGTCTGCAACAGCACGGTTCGAGCGGGAAGTCAGAAAACGGGTTTTAGTTGATACGCGAGCGGGCGTACCTTCACATTGCACTGTCCGGTGCCTACGGTCAAGCCCTTCTCGAACAGTTTACCTACATGCGCATTCAATAACGAAACACATCTTCATTATTTGTTCAGACTGAACGTACCGAATGGGAATGTGATATATCCCCTAAGAACGTGGTGCGCGCTTGTAAGCAACGCGTATAAAAGTAGAAACGCTGCGACGCACTTTGCAGAATTAGAATCGGGTGCGCCAGGGTCCTTGGGGACGTAGAGCCCGGGGATGCCAAGGCCGCCACATGGGCGAACGACCGAAATGAGGCCCTCGAGGATAGCATTGGGCTGCTCCTTCTTGCCATCAACAGTCACTGCCTGATACCCCACGGCTTCCGACGAGAAACACCCTCAGACAGACATATCATCAGAGTAGCGATCCACGCACCATCGACGCCGCGATCGACCTCCTTCCTAAACACCACGCGAGCGCCGTCAGACTATCAGGCACCCCGATTCCGAGCAGGAGAAACAGCACGCACCCGCCGCGCAGCTTCTTGATCTGCTCCGCCGGATCGCCGAGGCTCAGATCCACAGGGATGCAGCCGATGCTCTTCGCCTTCGCCAGGCGCTCCGGGACGCGGTCGACGACGTACACCTGCGC
>SEOQ01000109.1:0-50547 GCA_004679275.1 Dentipellis fragilis
AATCACCGTAAATTGATTATGAATCTACTATGTTCCCCGACAGCACATAACAGATACATTGTTGATAGCTTCGCAATGTTCCGTCGATGTGCCAGGTCGAAAATCGGTCTACAGTCATGTACCCCCGGTGGGTCGATTGCCTTACACGGGCAATCTGTGAGCCAGTCCGGTAAACAGTTCGCACGGCAGCATCGAGCGCGCGAAACCGTTGCTGCGAACGTCGACAGAGTTGCTACATTTGGTAAATCGACCCAGCAGGGTATAGCGACCCAGCAAGGTATAGCGACCCAGCAGGGGGTACATGACTGTATTCCCCCAGTGTCAAGTAGTTTGCACGCAGTGCAGAGGGTTCGGGATCTTGGGTGCAAGTCGGATGTTAGGCTCTCCGCGGGAGAGATAGGCTTTATACGATGTACAGTCATGTACCCCCTGCTGGGTCGGTACCCCCTGCTAGGTCGATTTTCCAAATACGGCAACTCTGTCGACGTTAGCAGCAACGGTTTCGCGCGCTCGATGCTGCCGTGCGAACTGTTTACCGGACTGGCTCACAGATTGCCCGTGTAAGGCAATCGACCCACCAGGGGGTACCGACCCACCAGGGGGTACATGACTGTATTCCTTTATGATGACACGTTCTGTAGCAATGAGGCGTAATCGATTTCATTTGGATGAACATTGAATGGGGTGCGCAAGATGCGCAGGATCGTTTGAAGAAGCTCGCCAGCTATCTGAACTAAATGCTGAAGCGCTGATGACCGTGTCGATCAGAAGTGTTCAAACGTTCATGATGCATAGATCGTCGACATCTTGGGATTCGAATTGCCTTCATGATTTCAACAAATGCCATCCTGGGGACAGGTGATCTCGATTAGGCTTGAACAGATTGTGTCCCCGAGCAAATGTACGCTATTAGAGATTATAGATAATGTAATAATACACTTCGCGGCAAGAATCTAAAAGATACAGAATTCGTAACAAAAATACACAGTATATAACCCGTCGTGGTAATCGTTGTCCATCTATCCTTGAACCCTAAGAACCACCAACATTGAGAAATCATTGAGGTGAAATTGTTGAAGCCATCGAAGACCGCCTTGAACCTCCAGATCGTACAATACGATACGGATGAATGCGCGCCCCCTTGGCTATACGTCGCTGGGGGTGGCGCAAGTATTCCATAGCCTTCCCGACAAGCAGAAGAGGCTTTCCCTGCTTGAGCGCTTCCGTAGACCCGGGATTTGTATTCAGGTCGGAGATTGTGGGGATGTAGGGGGCGCCCGGGGGAGGAAATACGAGAGCGGCGTCGGCGTCTTCGAATGAATCGGCGAGGACTATACGGACAGAACCGTAAGGCATTGCGGTGGGTGGAGGGGAAGTGGATTGGCGTGTGCTCGTGGTCGATATGGAGTCCGTGAGAGATGGCACTTCTGAGGGNGGGGGAGAGGCGGACGCGGTGCGTGAAGAGATGGAGGATGAAACAGAGACTTGACGGCCGCGATGCCATGATTGTTGGGCTGCGTGAGCGGGAACCTGGAATCGGGACGTTAAGCCATGTCTGACAGAAGTATACTGGCGGAACATACATGACGGTCATAGATGCTTGGTAATGCGTGAGCTCCAGATACCCAACTACTTCCTGGGACGGGTAGGTTGAGGGAATGGAGAGGAGGAAGAGTGGGCCGTTCGGTCATTGGGGTTGCGTCGAAGAAAGCCATTGATACAGTGATAGTTGCAGGAGGGGATGTTCGAGGGTAGGGATACAGTGTGCGAGATGATGAGGGAGAAGGGATGGAACCACCAGGGATAACGAGGGCCTGCCTTAATTAATAGAGAGAAGAGAGAGATGAAGAGGGGAAGAAAACAAAGTCCCGATCGACAGGCCTATGGAGGAGGGGATGGGGATGGTGAGCCCGGGGAAATGCGACTTACCTTTATACATGGTCGGCAGGCAGCGGGCTTCGGTTCATTGTGAAGATGAAAAGGCGGCCGTGCCAACGTGCCAAGATCATGGACATGCGCCGTGGTTTTCGCCGAGGGAGGGAATAATGGAGTACCTTTGTCTCCACAGCCATTGTGCGAGGACGAGCAACAAAAGAGACGCACACCATTGTCCGAGGCGAGCTTATGTAACAGAGGGGGTCTGTATGGCCGTCTCATTCCATTGAATGGATGGAGGACATAGTTCAGGAAGGAAGCAATAGATGCAGAACTGCTGATACGCAGACGTCGTAGAGGTTCAGAAAATGCGGGGGAGTTGTTACGGAGACTGCCCAGGAAGTTAAGTGAGGGCAAGGTGTTGTTTGCATTTGTTGACGCCAACGAGTGTCCTTTCGTCTCCATCCTCCGTTCTCCGACAGCGACGAGATATCGTCGAAATATTCATTCTGAAGCTGCTCCGCTCGTACCCGCCGTCTGCGCTGCAATGGTTGAAGAGACACATCCTCGACGCCTGCCTTCAGGGTGATTCGCAGATCCGTACAAATACGAAGCCGAAGCACTTGCAGGACCCTGTCACCTGTTCATCGTGTTCCCGACGATGCCTCCTTTCAAGGTGATAATTCCGCACAGATACCTGCGGTCTTTGCGCGAAGATCGTCAATCAGTGAGCTCCTTCCGACTGCCGCAAGCTTATCGTTCGCAGATCATCTTTACTGACCAGCGTAGGAAAAGGTGTCGCAAGGATAGTACACACGTTGGCACTTTGAATGCTCTGCTAGGCAACTGCAGGTGGTCGTTTCGAAGATTCATATCGTCCTCGAGCTATCCTATAATTGGCTCTACGCACGTCGTGTGTCCCTCGTGGCGATTTCTTGCGTGACATCGACCATCGATGGAGCCAAAGAATCGTATTCTTGGCTGAACGTCTCTACGATGCATCGCGGAATGCCATTCTGCGGCTTGGTCGACTTGACACATGCTCAGCCCTATCAGTTCGTGGTTCCGTTATCTGCATTCAGTGCTGGATCTTAGGCGGTGGAGGATCGCGAGTAAACCCTGTGCCGCAGCACGAGAATCCACAAGTACGAACTTGGGAGGCTGCAGAGACGGGGAGCTCACGTCCAGTGACCAGGATGCACCTTATAAAACTCGCAGGACGCTTGCTGCTTTCCCCACACTGACCAAAATCCTTTTCCACTGCCAACTCACACTATGCACTCTCCCTCGAGCTCACAGACTTCGTCAGATGCAGGCTCCGATTACGACCCACAGACACCTCTCGACCGTTCCTACTCGTACGTTAAGTTCGAGCCCGCGAACCGCCAGTTCTGGGAAGATTTCACGGACCTCGGCGCTCTGTCGGATGAAGATACAGACGCTGCCTATGTCTTCGCGCGCGAGCTACTTACCGCCGCGAAGCAGGATCTGTTGAAGGCGGGCGGTTGGGTCGAGGACAACACCGTGGTAGGTTTTGCATGGCCTCAGCTACCAGGAGGCAACTTACATCTTTCGACAGGAGGATCTCTTCGTCCTCACGCGGGGGCCGTATACTCTTGCTTTACCCACAGCGTTCGGTGCGCTGGTCGACCCGGTGCAGGCAGATCTGTGGGCTGGCGTCTTCGAGAGCCTCGCGCTGTTTCCAGTCTCGGAGGCACCCGAGGTTACTATCGCGAAGACTGAGGCGGCGTTGAAGGACATCCCGTACCTCTTGCAATGCATTGCCCCTGGCCTGCTCCTCCTCATTGCTGTCAATGAGACACAGGGGAGCTTCGTCACACGCGGACTACCACCTATGGACTGGCTCGAGGCGAAGAAGGAAGATCTCGAAGGTGTGCTTGGCACGGAGAGGTACGAGCGTTTGCACGAGGCTATCGCCACAGGTAGGGCAGTGGACATGGGCACATTGGAGGAGGAAGCGGAAGAAGAATGGAAGGGCTGGTTAGGCGGAGATCTGAACGGGTGTGGTATCAGGGAAGCGACTCCCGCTGGGAGATAGATGAAGCCCAGTGGGAGCAAAATGGGCCTAGCTGGGAACCATACAGCGACTGACTCAGGCTTGCGTGCCTTCACCAAAGATCTCCATCCCTTTCTCCCTAGTTAAAAAATACGTAGTATGCATGATAGCCTCGAGTCGTTTGCAGTCAAACAAAGTGTAATATAGATTTATGCCGGCCTTTGTGACGAGCTGATCAGTACATATGATTTCACCGTTTTCTACCTAGATCGCACTGACTCCTCGGGTGTAGACCACTTCCTCTGTTGTCTTCTGTGCAGCGCGCAGATGTCTGCCCGAAACACTATGAGTCGGTGACCGGGGTGTTAGCGTTTTGTCGCTGTCCAATAGGGTCCAGGCTTCCGACGATCGAGTTGCTACACCATAGCAACCACTGCGGTCACCACGGCTAGATCTTCTCTTCACATTCCCTATTGTTCCTTTGTAGATATCACGTACCGTCGGCAATGCCAAAATCTGGTACAATAGGAAGCCACGGCCTGTTGCCGTCATCGCGCTGTGACCTCCGTAGACCTGATATATAGCGCAGTTGTGCAAGTGGCCATCTCCTGCCCGTCGCTGTCTATTCCTGAGCCTATCCCTAGTACATCGTAATCGACATATCTAGATTTCTCGGCAGTGCGAAAATGGCTCTTGTTATCGAGGGATTCTGGACCACCTTAGCCTCGCCTGGGCCATACGTACGTTTTGAGCATGTTCGGACGTCGTGTCGCTGCTGACGCAAGACTTCCTAGCCCAAACACTCAAGAAGAATAGGAACACTACAAAGACATCGCATCGCAACGTCTATTGCCGAAGAGCATACGCTCGTAACGGAGGAGGCAGGGCGCACGGCGGCTGGAGAGCGCTCCAAAAAGCGAGGCCTGGGAACACCTGTCGCAGGAGGAGGTAGGGTCGGTTGCGAAAAACCTGCCCGCCATCGAGGCACCCCTCCTTATGATGTTTCCAAGCGCGCGACGCGTGCATTGACAAGAGAGCAAGCCGCCGCGCTGCTCCAAGAGCTTCGAGGGAATATTAGTAGTCTGGTTTCACCCCGAGTAAGTGACCGCTATCGTCTTACTTACATGTACTTGATTGCGAACTTCACTCCAGGGTTACAGCTCCAGACCGTGGACGAGAAGGTCGCCGAGCAAGGGATGCAACAGGTTGCCGAAGATACCTGAACAAGACGATGTGAATGCAGATGATGCACAGATGTCCGAGCATGCATCATCTGTATCACTTCCTCCGATCGTGCCTGCGAGCCCGATCATAAAGAAACGAGGAGGTATGACGGCCCTGGAATCCATATCAGAGGAGGAGAATGAAGACGAGGTGGATGATGTGAAGGTCGGTGGTGATTATTTCGATGGCGTTTTCGAAGGTGAGTGGTCCTTACCTCGTGCCGAGTGTCTGCTGAAACAATGAGTTTAGAAGATACCTGTTTTTCTACTGCAAAACCTGTGACTACCAAACCACGCCGTACGTGGATGACTACGAAATTCACTTTGGCCAACGCGAAGACCTCACCTATGCACGAGATTCGGGAGTCGACAGGTTGCGGGGGTAGAACATCAAGACCTGGGTACTCTTTGGACGGCATGGAAGATATTGATGAAGATGAAGAATAGGCATGAATTTTATCATGGAGAGGAGCAGTAGAAACATAACATGTGTACGAATTATTGTATCGCGCACTGGCATTTGGAGACATTTCTGAAACATACCTTATATGGCAATTGCTGTAAAACTCCGCCAACGCAAGGCTAGTACCATCAACACTGTCGGCAACGTCCCCGCGCTGCCCCTCACCATACCATCGACAAAGACGCGTCCAGCACCATGAAGCTCGTCAGGTGAGCATTCTTTCCACCAGAACCTATCTGCAGTGTCGGGCTGGAACATCTTTGCACGCTTAGAAGGACGCCGCGCACGCGCCTGCCTTGTTTCTGTTCCATGCCTGGCACGGTTGATTCAAGAGGAGCGCTGACCACGTTTTTCGCCGTCTCTGCAGATTTTTGATGAAATTGAACAATGAGACTGTTACTATCGAGCTGAAAAACGGATCTGTGGTCCATGGAACCATCACCGGTGTGTTCCCATCTACCTAGTCGTCCTGCATGCATCTCATCCCTTTGCTTTTTGTCAGGTGTCGATATGCAGATGAACACCCATTTGAAGACAGTGAAGATGTCCGCACGCAATCGCGATCCGACATCATTGGACTCGCTCTCTATTCGCGGCAACAACATCCGCTACTTTGTGCTCCCCGACTCGCTCCCCCTTGACACCCTGCTTGTTGATGATGCTCCCAAGCCAAAGAACCGGAAGAAGGATGACTCGCGCGGGCGAGGCAGAGGGCGCGGTGGAGGCGACAGGGGACGCGGTACACGGGGACGCGGGAGAGGACGGGGCAGAGGCTTCTAAGCTTATGCTGGTTTCTTGTACGGTAATGGCAGAGTATCCCCGCGTGGAACTAGTACGTTTTTGTTGATTGCTTGTCCATAAAATAGTCGAACATGCTTGTCGAATTCTGTATCATCTGCTCTGTGTTTAATGCTATCCTTTCAATAGCAATCGATAATAGCTGGCCGACATGTCTGTTACACTAGTAAGGGTATGTATGCTGCGTCTAACGTCCGCTTCGCCGAGTTCTAGTGAGTCAAATCATTATCGACCCTCTTTCGTCGCTACCCATCCTATCAGCAAGGCCATCAGTCCGAATGAAGCCCATGCTCTGAGTGATCGTTGTGCGCCAGACAACTTCCCATCACCAATCTCCAAAGTATGCTCAACCTCTACAGTATCCATTCCTTCACTCCCTTGGCTACTCGGATCGATCCCTGATCCCACTGACATGGTGTCAGACGCAGAGGGATGCAATGGTGCTGGTTCGGAAGTGATGGTCAATGGATCAACTACCTCGGCATGGGCAACTCCTCCAAAGAAGTCGGTGATGAAGGTGCGATCCAAAGACCGACGGAACAGGTCTGAGCGAATGCCAGGGTGCGACCGAATAGTCGTGGGATTGAAGCTGTCGAACTATGGGAGGCGAGTCAAGATATCTTAATATTATCCGAGACAGTAGAGTACGAAGACTGACGAGATCCTTCATGGTTGCAGAACTTGTCTTGTTGATGCCCTCCATGAATTCAAGGATGAAGTGAGTGAAGCTGTCAATAACAGCAACACCGATGTCACTGTCGGACTCGTACTACAGATGATATGAGTATCACCGTCGGTGTATGACGCAGTCGAGGACCTACAGAGTACGAATTCTCATGAATTTCCGACGATCCAGTGGCCAGGATATTTGGAGAGTAGAACTTTGAGTACATCGTATTCGCCTGGCAAGTGTCGATCATGAAAAGGATCTCGTTGTACCTGCAAGGAACACAAGGGGTCGCATATAAGCGGATGCCAGGCATATCATACGTACCTCTTCTTCTGCCACATCTGTTCAAACGCATCGGCGATATCAAATGCACTAATCTCCTCGTTGTCCTGAAACTTGAGGAATTCGTTGCCCCCATGTCCCGTCATATATACAAAGATGTTCGACCGGTCGTCCGTCAAGAGCCGTTTTGACCTGGGGACAGACGGCTCTACTCGTCCTAGATCACGCAGACAGTGTAAGAACCCAGCAACACCTACAATAATCAGACGCACCAGTCAAAACACGAAGGAAATTCTCCACGGTGACTTCATATCCGCGGTAGTCGACCTCGATGTTCTCCCCGTACAGATCAAGGTGCCGGCCTGGATTCGCGAAGACACACCCAGGGAAGCGGTTGCGCGAGTTGCATGCAGCGTCATCAGCGAGCATGAGGATGATGTTGGAATCTGGAATGCCTAGACGCTTCACGGTCCGGTACCTGTTGCATTCGATGAGGTAGACCCGATGACTGGAGCAAACGCTACCCACATTCCTAAGGCATTTGCCATATGCTATAGCTCTTTTCAGTATCCTTGCATGAGAAACACATAGGTGGAATCATACCCGGTAGTTGAACCAGTAGCGAGATGCGCAAACTAAGACAGCCCAGTTGTTCGTATGGGCAGACTCAGAGGTGCCGCCTGCAGCATTGCCGTTGAAGAACTGGCGAACCGTGTCCTCCTGCGCGGTGGTGGTTGAAACCCATAGGAATAATGTTACCAGGGAGTAGAGATAGGTAAGAAAGTGCATGGCTTGGCCAGCATACCGCGTCTAGGAAACTTAATTGAGAGAATAACGTCAACGTTCTGCAGGGCTTGCCACTTCGTCCTCGTAATGAACGTGACACTGCTACGTAGCGCTCATCATTTGCTTACATCTCCTTCCGACGGGCCCATTTCAACATCATGAAAGCTACTCAATTACACAAAACAGTGGTAAAAGCTAGAAACAAAACGACAAGATAAAATGAAGACGAGGAGTGTTCCGAGCAAGCCACTCTTGACCAGCTTTGTACGTAACGAACGTCATCCCCATCGACTCTTCCCGCGTCCAGTCCCATCTCCTACCCGAGAAGCATTACTAGTAATGTGCGAGCCAAAGCGGCTCTTTCTTCCAGAGCCAAGTATACCACTTTGGCTAGACACCGAAGGGCCAGGAGCAGGTGTTTGGCGGGGAGCCGTGAAATCGATTTTGGTGCGCTTGGCGGAGTTTTGGGAGGCTTCTTGCTGTTCTGAACGAGCCTTTTGTCGCTCGGCTTTGAGGGTGCAAATAGGCCCAAGAGGAAGATGTTCGCCAATAAACAAAGAACAGGGTGTTGAGCAGTAGTAATGGCATCCCGAATTGACGTAGGGACCCGCCGAGCGTCGACGGAGAGGGCAACAAGAGGTTCATATATGAAAATTGTGGCGAAGCAGGTAATTGTTAAAGAACATCCAATGCTGAGATATACGCGAGAAATACGCACCTATTCTGTCAGCAAACCAATCATCCAGTACGTCATCTGGGTCCCAAACTTCTTTCGGAAAATTGGTGCTTCGTTCATCAACAGCGACGAATTCGACGAGTTTTGCGTATAGGTGTGGGTTACGGAACGAACGATTGGACATGAGCGAGTCATTGAAATGTTTCGGCTGTGTTGTATCGCGTTTCAATGAATTGAAGTGGGCGAGCTTTGTCTAAATCATAGGTGTGCGATGAAAATCCGTTTGTATGAGGCAAGACACCGACTGTACCTCAACGGCAGGATCACACGGTTCTGTTGAAGGAGGTGGAATGCCCCAATCGACAACTCCTGGTATCTGAGGCGGTTGCAAGAGCTCACGAATCCTTGTCAATTCGTTGATAGATGCCCCGCCTTCTGAAGGCTCTTCTCGCGAGCTGAGTGTTGGCTCGTGTAAGTGAATTGGAGTCGTCGAGCTAGATGCTTCTGGCTGGGATGGATCCGCGGTGGAATTGATATCGTCCGATATGTGAGCACGAGCACGGGGTTTCTGGTGCGCAGGGCGACGTATAATGAGTTGCGATTTCAAAGGTGCTGAGGATCGGCGCGCTAAGGATGTGGTTAGTCGACATCATGATGATACTATGGAGGGTGACGTACATTCTGCAGGCACGTCGGAATCGCCCTTCAGCAACTTATCCTGACGCAAGTAGAGAAACCAGCAAGAGGGAAACGATGTGCGCAAGTCGCAGCAGTAAAGACTCTCACATCATTGTTGGCAATTCCTCTGCCCTTGGACGGACGGATCTGCTCCGAGTCGCTTTGTGAGTCTTCGTCATAAGAGACCAAACCTGTGTGTGTATTGAGCAGGACGAGGGGGCACAGAAGGACAATACTGACCGTGCATGGTGTTCGTCGAAAATGTTTTGCGGGCCAAACGACGGAGTCGAGCTTGAGAGGAACAGCCACCGTGTCGGCCATGTGCAAAGCCGTCGACGCGGTCCGAGGAGCCGGGGAGGGGGGGCCGGCGGGCCGGGCGCAGGTGCAGAACGTCATGGGGAGGCTTCGACCCGGCCACCGAGGTCTCTTCTACAAATATATAAGGAGCTGCTCTTCAGATGACCCTCTCTTCATCACCGTTTCCTTCTGCCGCTTTTCACTCAATGCCTATTACAATCACCCATTTTGAAACACGTGGTAAGAAAGCAGCCTGACGGCGTTCATGGATTCGGCCTAATCCTATCCTCTCGCTCTCGCTAGATCTCAGGTTCCCGACCTCTTTGTCGGGCGATGGCACGGATGCCATGTAACTATTCGTGCTCAACGAAATGTGCGGGACATGCTGATCGATTTCCTACCGTAGGAACACGGACTGCGATTATTCTGCAGCCTACATTATCTTGTACACTTCGTCGCCGGATCTTGTTGGTCAGGGTTTGACATTCACGATCGGACGAGGAAACGACATTGTAGGTCCTGTTTTACAGACAATCCTTAGAGAAATCATCATCTCATCTCGTCTCAGGTATGCTCAGCTATCAAGGAGGTCGCCAACCGCCTCATCGGCAAGGAAGTCGAATCTTTGTTCGAGAACATGGGAGCGGCTTGGGATTACCTCGTTGCGGACTCGCAACTGCGATGGTAGGCCGTCGTAACTCACTGGACTGTTGTCACCTGACACTCGTGAGAATAGGATCGGTCCAGAAAAGGGTGTCATCCATATTGCTACGGGTGCCGTCGACAACGCCCTCTGGGACCTCTTCGCGAAGTCGCGCAAGAAGCCCTTATGGAAGCTTATTGTCGATATGAGCCCCGTTAGTGTCTTGCAAATGCTTTTTTTTCTTTTACTGATGTGAAATGCTAGGAGGAATTCGTGAAAGCTACAACATTCCGATACATCACAGACGTGATCACTCCAGAAGAAGCGATTGAAATGCTGAAGGCAAAGGAAGCTAGCAAGAAGGAGCGCGAAGAGAAAGTTCGTGAGCTAGGGTAAGATTTCCTGCTGCAGTGCCCCCCATGTTCTAACCTTCTGTTAGGTACCCCGCCTACATCACCTCTGCTGGTTGGCTCGGTGCGTCCTGACGCGATTATCATACACGCTACGCTCTCACCAATCATGTTCAGGCTACTCTGATGAGAAAGTCGTCCGCCTCACCAAGGAAGCCATCGCTGCCGGCTTCAACCACTTCAAGATGAAAGTCGGCGCCAACCGCGAAGATGATCTTCGTCGTGGAAAACTTATCCGGTCTCTCATCGACGACCCACAGTATCTTCCTGCAGGAAAGAAGCCAGGCGATCCTAACAGCCCCGAGTTGAAGGGCAAGAATGCCGGACCAACTGGTTCCGTGCTCATGATTGACGCGAATCAGGTTTGGGACGTTCAGCCTGCGATAGACTATGTGAAATATCTCGAGCCTATCAAGCCATGGTACATACATACCTTTCTCTTCTTGAAGCGGCATGATACTGAGGACAATTGCGTCAGGTTTATTGAGGAGCCCACAGCTCCCGACGATATCCTCGGTCACGCTGCCATTCGCAAGGCACTGAAGCCCTACGGCATTGGTGTCGCCACCGGTGAACATGCACACAACCGCATGGTCTTTAAACAGCTCCTCCAGGCCGATGCCATCGATGTTTGTCAGATCGATTCATGCCGTCTGGCGGGTGTGAGTGAAGTTCTGAGTGTCCTTCTTATGGCTGCCAAGTACGTTAGAAGCCTTGCTGTCCAGATCAACGCTGATTTCTTGTTATTGCAGATTTGGTGTTCCGGTTTGTCCTCATGCTGGTGGTATTGGTCTTTGCGAGTACACAATCCATCTCAGGTCCGTAACAAACACATAGGCCAGATCCCATTGTTTGCTAACTGATGGCGTTTCCTCCAGCCTGATTGACTATGTTGTCGTGTCCGGATCTATGGAACGAAATGCGCTTGAATTTGTTTATCACCTACATGAGCACTTCCTTCACCCTTGCTCGCTCAATTCGCACGCGCGATACAACGTCCCTAACCACCCTGATGAAGGGTACAGGTACGCATATTTCTCACAAAGATGTAAAAATCCCAATTGAACTATTGCCTATGCAGCATCGAGATACGCAAGTCCACGATCGCAGAATTCGAATACCCCAACGGCTCGTACTGGGTGCAGGCAAAGGCCAATAAATAGTGAGACGTGCGACGGTCATCAAAGAAGCAATCCAGCAGTCAGGACACCATGCATGTAGGATATGAATGTACTTATTATTGGAAGCCCTGTTGTGTTGCGAGAGTAAAGCATGCCCCCATCTGGAGAATATGGCTGTCATCATCACTCACTGGAGAACCAACAAGTCTCGCAAGTTGGCTTGATATCTTGGGGGTATATGGAAGGCGACTTGAGCAGATAACGAGCGCTGAATGGACGAAGATGCCTGGCTTGATCCGTGCAATAACATAATATGAGCTAGATGAAGGAACATATACTCAAAGGTATGTCCATATACAGTGTACGAGGAAAAATACAACACTCGTGCCTGGCTACATATCCTCCACGCTCCAATTGTGACTTTCCTGGCCTCGTCTCTTCCGCTCGTTTTGACGCTGGAAAAGCTTCTTCTCGAACCCATTCCCTCGGTCTGCAAGCTCATGTAAACATCACGGGCTAGAGCATAAGAAAAGCGTACGCACCAACACCATCCCACCTGTAACCAGGTTTGATTCCAAACCGATTTGGTGGAGGCGGCGGGCCAGAATATTCCGGTTTCCGTGGCCCCTTCTTTGTCTTTTTCTGAAGAATTACATGAAACAAGTCAGCCAAGCAAGCGCAACATTTCTGGCAAGCTCACCGTCAAGAAGGCAGCCGCGGGGTCATTCCATCGTTCTTGAGCCTTCCAATCCTGGTTCAAGTCCTCGTCGTCCGCACGTCTAGAAAATTCCTTGCTCCGCATCCTCTCCAGCTCTTTCTTTCGATCCTCCTCCTCCTTCCTCTGCACCAATCCCTTGCCCCATTCCATTTTTTTCGCCTCCCTTTCTTCCTTCTCCCGCTTCTTTCTCGCAGCTTCTGCCTTCGCCGTCTTCATATCAATCTTCCTGCCTGACGCATCTCGATACACCGTCTCCTGAGCCGCCTCTATCTCCTCTCTCGAATGCTTCTCCTTCGAGAGATCATTTGCGGTTGGAAGCCGTTCCCGGAGTTGCTTTGACGTCAACAGCCCACCGACAAACGGTGTTGTCCCCGTCCCTTCCGTGTCCACGACCTGTGGTTCCTCGTCCGCTGGTGGTGGTGGCGTGGGCTCCCGTACAGTTGCCCAGCCTGACTCTTCGCCTGCATCGGGTGCAACGCGTCGCTTCTTGAAGCCACGGTCCGAGGCGATGACGGCCTCCTTCGTATCATCCTCTTCTTCCTCCTGCACAACCGCGCCCCAACCTGCATCGTCATCCACCAGGAAAGCGCTAGCACGGGTCTGGGATGAGGATGGGTCAGTTTCTGCCTTGCGTTTCTTTTTCTTCTTCGTGGTACGCGCAAGGATCGCGTCCGCTTTCGGTCCTGACATGTACTTCTCAGCGAGATATGCTTGCATGTTTGCCATGTCTGGGTGGTAGAGAGGATATAGGGTATGTGCTGGTTGATGCAATAGATAGATTGTGCAGAGAGACGCGGATAAATCGTGAATGAGGCAGGCTACGACCAGGAAGTAGACAGCGCAAGAATGAAGCTACAGACTCGGAACTGCTTACTGGTATATCGTCACGTTCATTGACTCTGCCTCATGCCGTGTCACGCACTGCACCACATATGTAACGTCGCGCGACGTCAGCGTCACATTAGAACCTGACTTCTCTTCGGCAGATTCTGCGTTATAAGTCTCTCAATAGATGCCTTGGACATCTCCTTGGTTCAAAAAATAGTGGAGAGGACAAAAATGCCAAAGGAAATTGAATAAAGTGGTTGCAGCAGCGAAAGTGGCACATAAGTCTGGACAAAGCGTGACAAACAGAACTCTCCTGTGCAAAGGGCGAGTAGGCGCGCCGCGACTCACCAACTCGACTCGATTCCAAGCGTCCACGATGGTCAGTCGCGCGCCGTCTTTCGAAGATCTCGCGACATGGGACGACCTGGTCACCCATGTTATCGTAGTCGACGCCCTCGGAGAGGAAGAGGAATCCACCGAACCTACACACATGTATGTGTGTCTTACCCTCCGTCCAGTGCTCGCCACCCAACTCCTCTCCCCTCCAGCGACCCTCGCGATCCTATACCAGAAGTAGTCCAGATTGACCATTCCATGGCTGACCTGGAGGCGCAACTGTCATCTCTGCGGCTGCGAAAGACCCACCTCCTCGCCATGCACGCTCTCATTGCACGCATGCCCCCCGAGATCCTCTCCCGCATCTTCGAGCTCGGGGTGCACGAGAGCAATCACCTTCTCTCAACATTATCCCTTGTTTCCCGCCACTGGAGACAAGTTGCACTTGCCACTCCATCCCTATGGTCGTACATTCGTCTTGACCACGATTGGGGTTATGCCCGACATGCCGCCTTCCTTCGTAAACTGCGCACCTGTGTCGAACGATCACAGGCGTGCAAGCTGCTTGTAGACATTGACTGTCGCTTTGTGGAGGGTGGAAACGAGCTCGAGCAGATTGTCACGGAACTTGAGCCTCACCTCGAGCGGTGTTTCTCGTTCCGCATCTCCGCACCGGATTGGGAATGGATGGACCTTGTCCGCAACCATTCCTCCAAGCTCGGACCATCGCTCGAACACTTATATATCAGGCTGGACCCCTCTGAATCAGAGGAACAGACGCCATTCGCCTTCCTGTCGCAGCCATGTCCCCGCCTATCCACCGTCACCCTCGAGCACACCCCTCTCATCTGCATCCGAACGACACTCCCCGCGCTGCAATCACTGCACCTCATTCGTGACCAGCGCTACCACTCCTCTTCCCGCATCGGCATCTCTTTCAAGGAGCTCCTCACCCTCCTCGTGTCGACGCCCACCCTCTCTGAGCTGCGTGTACAATCCGCCATCTTCCTGCTGGACGGCACCGAGACCATATTCCAATCCTCCCCCACTTACACCCTTCTCCCGCAGCTCCAATCGCTAACTTTCAACTTCCTCGACTGCAACAACGTCGCACTCTTCCTGGAGTCCTCTACTCTTCCCTCGTTAAAGCGTCTCTCAGTCCAGATGGAGTCCAATAACGAGGAGAATATGCAGTGGCTCGTGCACATGTCCCTTGACAGCCAAACGCGCTTCCCAACCCTCCGCCATCTGGACCTACGCACCTGCAGTGTCGATGGGGCAGCCCTCGTGCCGTTCATCCGCGCACTGCACCAGCTCCCACACCTCACCGCTCTCGGCCTCTCAAGTCCACCCAGCGGCCACATCGGCTCGCGCTTCTTTGACCTTCTCGCCAGCCTTCCTTCCAACCCCTCGGAGACGTGGCTTTTGCCAGAGCTAGAGGCATTGTGTCTGCAGAACTGTCGAGACGTGTCCGGGCACGAATTGCTGGCGGTCGTGAGGTCGCGAAATTTGTCCCCAGGAGTGCGTAGCATCCGCTTCCTGAAGATCTCGCAGTGCTACGGGCTCGACCACGATGTCCTCGACCAGCTTCAGCTGCTGGTAGATACCGTGCGGGTTGTGGCATGAGGGTTCGAGAAGTGTAGGTGCATTCGAGGAATCTATCCCTGCGGAGCCGTTGCATTATACTGTATTTTTTGGTGTCATACCATGCCATTTCCAGCTGTTTCATATGCCCTGATCTTGTCGTGCTTGGACTAAAGGCATCCTTGTCCTTCCTCTCCCATCTAACCACTTTTTGTGTTCTTCCTCTCTCACCTCTGTTGCTTGGATGTTTTATCGCTGTTTGTGTACTATTAGTCCGTTGTCAAAACTACCATTGCTCCGTTTTTGTACAGTATACAATGTTCTTGTCTTGCTTGGAATATAATTCGAAACGTTCAGACCACAAGTACTTGACCACCAGTCCTGGACCTCAGTAACATACAAAGATCTAAAGCCGCCATATCCAAGTGTCTACCGACACACTAGAATACAAGATGAGACAACTACGACTCATTCGCTTCCTGCTCCCGAATCTCCCGTTCTAGTCGCTCTCGTTCTGCTTGCCGAAGACGCATGAGGGTGAATGCCTCAAAATCGAGGCCAGGAGCGGACACCGGCTCAGGTACAGATCTAGTATCATCGGAGAAGTCCGGCTGCAGGAAAACATTCAGCAGCGTACTAAGAGAGCGTGTTTGAAACGTACGAAGGAAGCAGGAAAAGAGGAGAACGCAGTTGAGGAGGTCGGCTTTGACTCTGACTCCTGTGGCAGTATACCTGCCGGAGCTCCAGCATTCGTCTCCTTCCTACTCGGCGACTGCACCCTACCATTCGTCGACCCTGGCCCCAACTTGCCCATCTTCTTCAGCCAGCCCAAGATCGCAGGTACCTGTCCCTCCGCCCAACCTACGTCAAAGTCCTCCAGACCGTCTCGTCCCTGGGAGCATACCGCCGCAAACGCATCACCGATCTTATGGAATGGCACCAGTGCTGTAGCAAATTTCGGCGGCTTATCTGGCGACTTCTTGGGGCGCTTCATAGAGAGGACGATGGAGTCTGTATCTGTCGCCCCGAAGCGTGCCAGAAAAGCGCTCAGGGCCGCAGCAGTTGTAAGGGTTGGATATTTAGAAAGTGGGTATTTGACGCGGATGGTCGTATCAAGTTGACCTAGTAAATAAGTCAGTATCATCCGAGGAATCTTCCTGTAACGAAACACATACCAAGTGCTGGCGGCTCCAGCTCTTCTCGCATCCTCGCCTCTGCCTTCTCTGCCTCCTCCTCTCTCCGTTTGAGCTCCTTCTCCCTCTCCTCTCTTAGTCGCCTCCCCTCTTCCCTGATTTGCTCCGTCTCTCGCTCGCGCGCCCTCTCCTCCTGCGCCTTCTCGACCTTCGCCTTCTTGAACGCGCGCTCGCGCTCCTCGAGCTCTTCTACCATGTTCTTCCGCTTCGCATCGTAGCTCGCGAAACGCGTCTTGCGGGCTTCTTTGAGGCGTTGCTTTGCATCGAGAGCGAGACGCCGGAGAGGATCGAGCAGCAGCTCATATGCTTGGTTCAACTCGTGGAACTTCCGACCTAGAAGCACGAAGTGATTAGTATATGCCTTGGGTACCATGACCTACAAGGATACCTGCATCTGGATCATTTCGATTCTGTAACAGAAGTGAGAATTATGTACAACTAGTGGATGGATGAACACGCACCCTGTCGGGATGTAATTTGAGAGAGCGCTGGCGATAGGCAGTCTTGATATCCGCCTCCGTCGCTTCTAATGTCACCTGTAGGAGTTCATAGGGATTCGGTTCCTCTTCGGATGCCGACATCTTGGACCTCGAGTCTATGGTATGGCAAAGGGACTTGCGTCAGGGCGTCGCACGTGAGCGGCCGTAGTGGGACAAACAAGGCCAAGCAAGGATTCTCTGATTTGGCTCAGTGGCCCGGGTTGCAGTCGCGGATATCTTCAACTTGATGCCAAACGACGGGTCATTCGAATGTGTCCACCATCGTCTCCCCCAGCGAGGGTCATATCTCTCGTTCTCCGCGGAGCGACTAGGAGACCAGTCCGGCCCTGCTTGCTGTCAAAGTAAAGGTGGCTCGCTGCCCTCGGCTTTCGTAGTCACTGCGAGGGCTGTGCGTTTTATGCCATCCCTGCGCGGCCACACAGTCTCACTGCGGACGGAGGTAAGCGGATATGTTGATTTTGGTGCCTTACAGATGCCCGTGACCTGTACGATTCTAGATGGTTGGACTTGGCACCCGCGGAAGTGCCTCATAGTCAGGAGGACGTCTCATCCTCCGAGACGGAATCCGGATACTTGCCTGGACTCCCGCCGCCCAGTGCCCTCGACGTGCAAGTATATGCAATGACTCAGCAGCTATGCACGTGTATGCCCCAGACCGGGGAACTCTACATCTGAGTTGCCCTCTCCAATTTCGCCGTGGAGGCAGATTTGCCGCAGACATGTAGCTTCGACACGACTACGGATACAGAGTCGACTGACACATCCGACCGATTGCAACCGCCATTACGGACGTGTATGTCTCTCCCCGAGATCCCCAACTACGTAGCCCTGTCGTTTAAAAACTGCCTGCATCTGCACCGAACTACATCGCACCGTCGAAGCTACATCCTCCACACATACTATCGACATGCTGTTCTCATCTGTCGCTGCATTCATCGGCATCGCTGCGTCTCTCGCTCCCTCTGCTCTGGCATGGGGTGGCCCTGCCACGCACGACGTTCAAGTTGGACCCAACGGTCAACTCGTCTTTGATCCCATGACGCTCGTACGTCCTAACCATTTCCGACATATGATATATCTTTAACATCTCGTAGGAGGCCAACGTGGCGACAAAGCGGCTCCGGAATGGTGCTCGGCATCAACCCCGGTGCACCCGGGACGAACAACTCGTTCCAGGACTTCCAGGACATTGCGCTCGCTATTGGGGTCGCGCTCAAGGCGGAGGCGGACGCGACAGCGGCGGGATGCTGCTGGGCTGGCTGCATACTCGTCGATCGAGTCGACGGCTGCAGCTGCATAAAAGACTGGGCATTAATGATTAAGTTGTTACCTTAAGGCAGTCGCTTTCCCTCGTTGTACAATGTAACGCTCCCGTCTTTCTGGTTTCATGTCAAAATGCAATGCATTCGAATGGCTTGTTGGGTAAATGGTTGCGCGGGACCGGGAGGACGGTCATGTGGGGGTAGAGAACGTGACGTCAGAGAAGGCGCGCTGCTGCTCTCTCTCTCGTCCTCCATCATCTCCTCCAATGCCGCCCACCGCCAGCAGTCCGCCGTCACTCGTCCCGCTGGCTGCTTCTGAGAAGGCCTCTTCAGACGACCTCTCTCCGTCTGACGTTGACCATGCATATGTCCTACAAGGTATCTTGCTGTTTATCCTCTATAAATACCCGCTAACCCCGCATTGCTGCAGCTTCAGCATTGTACAGATCCCGCACTCGCGCTTTGCTTTTGATGCTCTCCCTCATCGCGTCTCTCGCCCTATCTCTGCTCGCTCTCAGTGGTCTCCAGCTTCTCGACCAGACAGAGGTGCGCGCCCTTGACGACCGTGTCGCCAAGCTCCCTGCCATGGGGTATAATAGTGAGTATTTTGCTGCTTCTGATCCGCACCTTCGCTGACAAAAGCAGCCTGGAACGCCTACCATGTATGCTCGCAGACTATACACTGAACCTCATTGCTAATTCACAATCAGTGTGACATCAACGAGACAGTTATTTTGACCCAGGCGAAACTCATCAAGTCTCTCGGCCTTGCTGATGTCGGCTACAATTATATCAACATAGATGACTGTTGGGCAGAGATGAATCGCAGTGCCCATGGCGACCTTGTTGCCAGTAGGCCTCACGTCCAACTTTCGACGAGCTCTATTCTAAACATCATGCATATAGGCGCGGAACGCTTCCCTTCCGGAATGAAGAACTTCACAGACACTGTGCATGCTCTCGGATTGTAAGAAGCTGTCTTCTCGCATCGGTTTCATCTCACAAATCGGACGTCAATACAGCAAAGCAGGCATCGTATGTCTCCTTGAACAAGTCGTGCCTTCTCCAGGCTAATTATATGCGCCCCTTTGCCACCCTCAATTCCAGTACAGTGACTCTGGATGGTATACGTGCCAGATGTACCCTGGCTCCTTCCGGAACGAAGCCCGGTACGTACAATTGCTCCCCCACTGGCATCTCCGACTAACAATATCACTCCATTTTGATCTACAACATGTGTCACATGCATATATGGGCATACGCACTAATAGCGATGCCAAGCAATTCCAAGATTGGGGGTTCGACTACCTCAAGTATGTACTCGTTTCCCAGACCGTCTAGCTTCCCGTTTCTCACTGTGCCATCCACATTGCTGCAGATATGACAATTGTGCAGGTACAGTCACCTAATCATCATCTCTAAATGCACTTCACTGAGATTTGGTTGCCAATGTCAGAGCCCTTTGACGACATCATTCGTGAGGGTCAGGTTGGCAGTATGTACAGAGGTTTCTCCTCAAGATGACGTTTACGACTCACTTGATTTCATAGAATTCGCCATTATGGCCAACGCAATCAAGAATCTGGCGCAAACTTCTGGGAAGACTCCACTCATCTATTCCTTGTGCCAATGGGGACGCGAGCAGCCTTGGCTCTGGGCGCGCAATTTCGGCCAGAGCTGGCGTGTACGTATCATCTCTCTAATCATCTCTTGTGTATTCTGAGTGACATCCCATCTCAGACAACCGAGGACATAGGTCCTCATTGGGATGCCCTTTCTAGCATTATTAACCAGTAAATGTGCTTCTTCACTGTAGCGGTTGATTGTTTTTGACACGACATCATAGGAATTCGTTCATCACATGGGCATCTGACTTCTATGGGCACAACGATATGGATATCGTAAGTTCACGATCCATATCCTTTGTCACCTACCTAATTCTAACTGACATCTACTCTAGCTTGAGATGTGCGTAATCATTAAAGGTGTATAACAATCGCCTCACGCCTCCTGTTAATTTTTAGTGGAAATGGCGACCTCACCTTCGAAGAGGCGAAGTCCCACTTTACTGCTTGGGCACTTATGAAGAGCCCCTTGCTCATTGGCACGGATGTTCGTATTCTTGGATGTGATTTACTCATGTATGAACCTCATCTATCCACCCAGCTCACGACGGTCACAAACGAAACAATTGAGATCTTATCCAACCACGAGATTATTGCCATCAACCAGGATCCCGTCTTCGGCACCAGTATCTCCCCTTTCCGATGGGGCGTCAACGTACGTTCTTGTTGGTACCCGATTGATCCATCGCTGATAATTCTTTTTCTCATAGCCTGATTGGACCTACAACGCAACTTATCCGCCATCGTTCTGGTCCGGCCAGTCTCAAAACGGCACAGTCATTATGCTCGTAAGTGCGACACCTCTGACTACAGGCGTATGGCTCACGGTTATTATTGTTGGAACCTAGCTCAATACCCTCTCGAAGCCTACCGACCTGTCATTCAGTCTCACGGAGTCACCATGGCTCCGCGCAGGCAGAGAATACAGCGTGCGGGTGCGTGCTTTCTACTCGCCTCTCTTCTCGCTTACCCACTTGGACATGTATAGGACCTCTGGACTCACACCAACAACGGCACTGCCATCCGTAGCTTTACTGCGCACGCCGTCCCTGCTCATGGTGCGATTGCGTTGCTGCTCAAGGATGTGGGTGATGAGCCAGATGGCATATACCCGCCCTGCAGTCCGTAATCGAATGGTGCACCGCTGAGAACGGCACTCGATACGACCAGTAAGGCCCAAGCGACGGGAGAGTCCAATGCATACCACACGGACTTTCATTTTTTGCCATTGTACTCTATTTATCGTCATCGCACTGCGTGCTCTTGTTTTTTCCTCTCACATGTCACATCTGTACATTCTGTACTCTACATTGTTCGTCATCGATGTCTGTACACAATCACATTGTCTGAGTTTTGCTAAGATTAAATACCGTGAGACGTGAGTGCGTGTTGCAAATACATTCTAAGAAAGACAGGTACTCGAGTGCTCCGAGTCGGTATTAGACAAATGATTATACTTGTAAGTATCAGCACAATATATACGGATGGGCTGAGCAAGAGCATATAGCCATCCTCTTTCTGGAAGGGCATGCAAATATCGTACATCAAGAAGTAAAACTGAAACGGTCGAATGCATACACTATTCCACTGGGAACCTGGATATTGTTTTCGATCGGTTCCCTCGCTCTAGTAATTGGAAAGAGAAAACTGTTTCTTCTCCGCGGCGGACCATTCTGTCAGATCCCAGCAAGGGCCACGCATAGGCCCATCGGGGAAGCTCGCAATACATCTTCGGGCAGCCAGAATCAGCGGCACATCTACAGAAGCCGATATTGTGGGCTACTTACTCTTTGTACGCCTTCCAGACAGGCGTGATCTTGAAGCTGTCGTCTTTGGTGTTCACGTCGTCGGCACTCGCACCATCGAACCACACGCCCTCGTCCTTTTCTTCATCCTCGTCATCCTGGGCACTCAACATCGCCTTCCTCTCCTCTGGCGTCAAGTCTCCTCTCTCCTCGCGCTGAGCATCACTCAACGAGCCTACATACCGCTCATACGCCTTGTCCTGCGCCTCCTTGATGCGCTTGTGCTCCTCCGCAGTGCGTTCCCCAAAGAGCTTCTTCCCATACCCCTTGGCGACGACGCCATACGGCCCACCCACGAGCCCGTCCATGTCCTCCGCCCACTGCGCAATGGCCTTCAGCGCCCCCTCCAGGTCCGGGAGCGTGGCTTCGTTGAGAAGCGGAGGGTCCGCAGCCGCGAGCGAGTGCAGCGTCTTGACCACGAGGGCGCTGTACGCCTGATTCGTGAGGTCTACGCGTTCGCCGTTGTCGATCTCTGCAGAGCACATGCCTCTGGTCAGTCCTTCCAGTCTCACCACATGGAGAACTTCAAGACTCACGAAGCCACTCCGTGTTCATGTCCATGAAATACGTGAGCGCGACGATGGCGTAGAACGCGTCGAGCCATTTTTTCTTGACCACGAGCGTGTGGATCGAGCTCAGCGTGCGGTCGACGAGGTCGAGGATCGCATAGCCAAAAAAGTCTGTGCCCGGCACAGCTGCTCAGCTGCGTGCAATGGCCTGCAGGGCATGTCGACAACGCACCATTATAGATATAGAGTCCATGCGCGTCGGGATCACTGTTCTGTGCCTGCTCGGCGAGCTTCTTGAGCCGTTCCCAGGACGTCTCGTGCATCAACGTCATGCCCGGTGTGAAGGTGTACTTCGCGGGTAAAATAAACTACACAGAACGTGAGCTTGAGCCTGCTTTCTCAAGAGAGGGCACTGTACCTCCTGTGGGTCGGCCATTTTGGAAAGATTGAGATGTGGGGTAAAGCTTGGAGGTCGCCGCCGGTGGCGCGTCGCAACGCGACTGCCGCTGCGGCGTCTCCCGGTCGGAGATGGCACGTCTGTGGCACTCGGCTACGATCTACTCGAAGAGAATTGAAGTCGAGCCATATGAACGAAGATCACGAATACACTACGCCCTGCCTCTGTGAACGAAGATAATCATCGAATAGCATTGAAGTATAACCCGTATACACACGTGATTACAGTTAGACTATGATTCACATGCTGCGAGTCCGTTCTCTGCCAAGCCGTTCCTAGAAAGTTGTTGAAACTCGTCTCCAAAACCCCCAACGTCCAGAAAATGTTCATCCTCGGTAGAGTCTGCTCAACTTGTCTTGATAGTCTGGCGAGACCCTGATGTTGTCTCCCGATCTTCACGAACATTCGCACCTGATCCATCCCCATACCTCCTACGCGCGGTGACTCTTCTTCACCCCCGTCACCCGCTTCCACCACTTCTTCACGTTGAAACGATTCACATTCGAGATAATTGGGGACTGCTGGGGCTGGCGCTCCGAAGGAGGCAGGAAAGCCTTGCGCCAGCAATCAGGAACATCGAAGATGGGTTGTTCCTTTACGCCGTCCAAGGAGGTGATGGCATTGTCGACGATGATGTCGTCGCACAATCCCAGGTCGGCGGCTTTCTTGTCGTCGGCGAAGGCATCGCTCATCCAGGTGTATTCAGGGTGAGGATCCTTCGCCATCGTGTTGTCTTCTTGCACCTTGAACATGGAAATAAGAGATGTTCCACTGGTAGCTGTGGGAATGTCGGTCTTAGGACCGGGAAGTGATGCTGTAGAGTAACTGGTCAGATACTGTATCGCCAGTCGCGAAAAGGCGGAGACGTACCATCGTATCCAGAGACCGCAAGTTGTTCCCAGTTACTGTGGCCAATGTCAGACGAAGACACACAAGTAGAAAAAACAATACGAACATAGAGGAGAAGAATGGCATTGCTTGAAGGCCACCGAACGTAATCCTGTCTTCAGGGTTCTTCTGCAAGGCCTGTTGAAGAAGCGTAAGCGGTTGACTGGCAGGTCGACTATTCACCACGTACCAAATGTATCAAGGCCACACATTCCTCATTAAAAGGCTGGCTGGGGTCGAAAGGGAAGGGGGTATCGAGAATAAGGTCTGCGACCTCCAAATGATCTTCCCCGTCCCAAGGCAGCTGTAGAATTGTGTCAATACTGAGCCGCACATCGACCTAGATAAAGACTAACCGAGCCGAGGTGCATAGCGTACATCATGACGCCAAACGCGAACCAATCGATCGGGTAGGAGTAGGGCTTGCCTCGCCACAGCTCCGGAGCCATGTAATGCCAAGTGCCCGCAGTAGTCATGGTAGTCGGGTTGCTACGCACGGGCTTCTTGGACGCGGTCTGACCGTTGATGGTGACCGGGGGGAGCAGAACGGTGGGCTGCTCGAAAAGCTTGCACAGACCGAAGTCGCAGATCATGACGTGACCATCCGCACGGATAAGGACGTTCTCCATCTTGAAATCACGGTGTACAACACCCTTCTTGTGCAGAGCGTTGAGGCCGGAGGCCTATTAGAACAGACCATGAGGAGGCAAACGCGGCTCGATGAACGAAGAGCGTACCATCTCTGCGCCCCATTGCTTGAGAAGGTGAAGAGGTATGATGCAGTTCTCACACCAGTAGTACCATAGAGACGATGGACAGTATTCCTATTTTATGATCAGCTGCATTCCAAACAGATTAAATGCTTTGCTCACCATCACCATATAAAAGTTGTCGTTGTCGTGGAAGGACGCCTCGACCCCCAACAGGAAAGGAATACTAGACACCATCTGCGATATCTGGCGCTCCTGCAGCATTTGCTTGGCGGCGCCATCGAGTCCTTTATGCGCCAGCCTAGCCTTGGAAACGACCTTGACCGCATAGACCTTCTTGGACCACAAGGGTCGGACGAGGGCGACTTTACCGAAGGATCCATGGCCGATCATCTTGTCGATGGCAAAGTCCTGAACGGACAAGGGCAGGGAAAGCTTCACGTCCGTGGGCTCAGAGTTGTCGTGCCCCTCATCGCGTGACGGGTCGGACTTGACATTGGGAAGCTGACCCACGGGTTTGATAGCTTGTTTCTTGAGAGCCGACTTTTGCGAGCCGGCTGAGAGCTTGGCAGCAGTCGACTGAGTGAGAGCGAGAGCGTTCTTCGGCTGGATAGAACCCAAAGATTTGCTCCTGACAGGACCAGGAATGGACCGATACCCCGCCAGCTTTCGCCGCAGGGGCGCGGGCCCGAAGCAAGGGGGCAGACACGCTCTTCGTGACAGGCGCGGTGGACAGCTTGGGCTTCTCCGACCGGGAACAGGGGGGAGTGGTCTTGCGCACGGCATTGCTCCTCGTGAGGCTGACACGCCCGACATGGCCAGCAGATGAAGATCCAGAAGTGCGCCGAGTATTGTCGATCGGAGCAAGCTTGGGACGAACCGCGAGCTTGGGTGGCTGGGGCTGACTAGTCTTGTCCGCTTTCTGTTCAAGGGCTGCAGGAAGCGGAGCGGAAGGACGACCAGACAACGCCGGAAAACCCGTGCCGATGGAGTTGCGGGCGCTGGCTTGACGAGGAGCAGTGGGTCGGTTCGTGGCCACCGAGATGGGGGAGGGGGNCTGATTCTCGGCGTCGCGAGCGACGGAAACAGGAGGAAGTGACTTGCGGGCCTCGGTCTTGGCCTTCTTGGTGGCGTCTGTCTTCTGTTTCTGTTCGCTGATTTGGCGGCGGACGGCCTCGAGAGCCGATATACGAGCCGGCTTGGGGTCGGAAGCCTTCTTGATAGCTGGCTGGATGGGCTTGAGAGCGGAAAGCTTGACGCCTCCGCTATTGACAGTTCCTGAAGACTTCGCCATAGGGCGAGTCTTGCTCTTGAGAAGAACTTGAGAGATGGGCATGATGTACGAGTAGATAGATAAAACTTGAAATGGCTTGAGATAGCTAGATTGATGTAGAAGTTAACAAGGAGGCTGGGCGCATGGGCTGGCATTATAAAGCCAATGTTCCAGCTTAGACCGGGAGGTTCGCACGACAGTGCCAGCCGCCTAGGGGATTGGAATGCGTGACGGAGATGCCGTCACGTGTCTACAATGCCTAGGCAGAAGACGACCTGGTGGTACCTGTGGATAGTCCACAGCACATCAGAGCAGATTGTATGAATTCTGGGATGCTTTTCATACCCGCAGAATGGAGCAAAGATCCGTGCTAGTGGAAGACTCGGGTGCCTCTACCAAGGCAAACCCGTTCAAGCTGCAGGCTTATTGTGATACGGATTCATCACTCTTACTGTAGCGACAAATGTAAGTTTGTGGGTGCCAAAATGTGAGCATATACGTACATGAGACTTGAATATACTCGCTTTACTCACCTGGATACGCAGGCCTTTCACAATGGGGGGGAGATGCAAAGCAGGGAAGGATACGATTTACTCAGCCAGGATGAAGGCAAACCTTGGAAACATAACCTGAGAATAAATGCCATTGATTGGAGGAACAAGTGGTTATAAAATAAAACGTCGAATAAAAGACTGAGCAACAAGAGGATTGCAGTTGGTGACAGAGTGGAAGCAAGAAACACGAGGCTATCGATCGCCGCGGCAGACGAAATGACTGGCCGCAGATAAGATAATCGGGATGACGTGATCGTAAATATTATATCTTATCGAGCACAACTTGGTACCCAAGCATGGCCACTTGATAGTTCGGCTTCCACAGAGGTCATACAACAATAAATTGAGATCATATCAATAGCCAGACAACACCAAAGATGCATCCAGCCCGGGTACAGGAACATCGACAACTATACCGGGCGGGCTGCAAGGCAAGATTGATGCAGAGCACCCTTATCTGAGAAACATAAGGTCATGAGGAAGGTGGGACATGGGAGTAAAAGTCGAGCGCATCGAGTAGTAACATGATACGGGCGTCGATCAAGAAAGCAGCAACTGAACAAACGAGGAAAGAAAGGCAAACGATGTCGCGATACAGTTTTCGCTCGCCTTGCTAGACTACATTTAGCGTACGTATAAGACAGGAACAAGGTAATTCGAGGGAAGGGGCAGCGCAAGGCCGGCACGTGAGTGATATACAAGTAAAGATTATAGTGCGGACGAGGGAGACAAAGCAAAAATCGAGGCTAGATAGAGGGAGTCATTATGCGATAGTGGTATAACTCCCTGCAAGCACCATCTTTATCAGTTCATTGGCCAGGTCGACAAGGTTCCTAGACACGTACATATCCGGGCAGCCCAATCGCCACTACCTGTAGCGAGGATGCTACCCGCGGGGCTCAAGTCAATGGAGATGACTGTAATCGAAAGCATCAACTTGAATCATGCGCCGTCGAACCCCGTAAAAATAGATCTACGCACCCGAGTTCTTATGCCCTTGGAGCATGAGCTGCACGGTCGCTGTCCGGGCATCCCAGAACTGAACACCGCGGTCCTTCGACCCCGAAACGACCCATTGGCCATCATGAGAGACTGCGACAGACAGCACATAATCCTATGATGAAAATCAGCCCACCGAGCCACAAATCACATGGAGAGAAAAGAACCTTGTGCCCGGTAAAGTTCATTGTACACGCGCTACCCTTCTCTCCGCCTTCCTTCTTCCCACCACCGACCGCTAGGCCGGCGACGCTTTCTTTTCTCCCACCTGCGCCGGACAACATGGGGCGGACATCCCAATATTTGAGCGTCTTGTCCAGGCTACCACTAACCAAGCCCTTGCCGTCTGGCGTGAAGGCAACGCTGTACACGCTGTCTTTGTGACCCTTGAGGCGCTCAACGAGTGCACCAGTCTGTACGTCCCAGATGCGCACAATGGTGTCAAGACTTCCAGCAGCAACTAGCCTACCATCAGGGGAGATAGCAACGGATGTGACACCAGAGTCTACGGCCTCCGTTTCATGAATCGCAAGCACTTTGGAAGATCCGTCCACCATATCCCAGATGCGAGCAGTCTTGTCACCGGATCCGGATACGATCAGTCGCCCATCAAGAGAGAAGTCAAGAGAATAGATCTCCTGCTGGTGACCGTCAAAGACGGTGCGGATGCGTCGCTTGGCGATATCCCAGATCTAATGCCATTCGGTTTAATTAAGAGCTATAAGCAACACCCTGCGACGCACCCGAATTTGCTTGTCCTCGGCCCCCGTTGCCAAGAACTTCCCATCAGGGCTGAAGCAAACACTACGAATGTAAAGGTCGCCAGTCTTGTTGGCGCTCTCGTCCACGAGAACACTGTGCAATCCTCAGTGCAAGAAAGATGCTATGAATAACATGGCAGCATACCACGTCTTCTGGCCAGTCTTCGTATCGTAGATTTGAGCCGTGCGGTTGCAACCTGTTGCCAGGTACTTGCCATCGGCTGAGAAGCGCACGCAGCACACAACTCTAATGTAGTTGTCAGATTTGACCCACGACTTGTAGAAGCCGAGGAAGCTAGAATGACTTACGACTCGTGCATAAGCGTGTGCACCAACCCCACGTCCAAAGTACGTTTGATCTTAGGATTGAAGATGGCAAACCAATCACTACCTTCTTTCTTCAGTTCGGCCGGGACATTGTGCGGGTCCAAGTCATCGAGAAAGCCACCGCCAGTACTAGAGATCGGGACAAGCGCACCCGCTGCACCTGCATTAGCGCCGGTGGGGGTGAGTGGTTCACGGTCACGATCCCGTTCGCGTTCCAGGGCGCCCGGTGTAGGTGGAAGCGCAGAGGGCGGCGGGGGGCGGCGGACCGGAGCTAGAGGCAGCCATAGAGAATGGTGTGGATGCATTCGGCGGAGGGGGCAAGCCAGGGCCACCCGGGGGTGGGAGCTTCGACATAGAAAGATGAGGCCCGGGTCCATTAGCGAGGGATGGAGAAAAAGGCTCTAAAGGTGGTATTAGACGGATATCGCGGGCGAAAGAAAGAACGGCACACCTGTGCGGTCGGACTTCATGCCAGACATTTTAGGGCGCTTGCTTTCACGTTGATCGCGCTCCCTGTCACGCTCCCTGTCTCTGTCTCGTTCACGTTCGCGCTCGCGTTCCCGGTCTCTATCCCTGTCCCTTTCCCTCTCTCTTTCCCTCTCTCTGTCTCTCTCTCGCTCAGCCCGATCGTCTCGCCTTGGGATATAGGGTGGCTCCCCGTAGACCTGAGGTGGCGGTGGGGGCGGGACAGCCGGCTGAGGCTGGGGCGGTTGCGCCTGACGGGAAGCAAGAAGCTCAGAGCGAAGACGACTGATTTCCTCTTCATACTGTTGGCGGATTTTGCCATGCTGTGCCTCAAGATCATAGAGAGACTGGCGAATGATGTTGAGTTCGTTGACTTGCGAAGAAACTGGGGTGAACGTCAGCGGAAATAACAGCCACAAGAAGCACAGTATAAACCCTTGTTTTCAAAGTCGTCCCGCTGGGAGCGAAGATGATTGAGATCCTGGGTGAGGACGTCAAACTCCTGGCGGATGTTGTCAAAGGATTCGGCGAGGCGGGCCTGGCTAGAGCCCGGTTGAGCCGGACCTTGGGCCGGAGGGGGGCCCGTCGGCTGAAGGCTACGATGCTGCGGGAGGTGAGTAAGGGAAGGATGGGGGAGTGAAGGAGGACGTACGGCGTAGATGGAGGAGGACATGCTGATGGGAGACAACAAGACGAAGCCGCGTCCTCGCCGCCACCTCCCCGCACCGGCTCTTTGGCGCAATCCCTCCCCACGCCTCGGAGTCCGGTCTTTTTCCTCGACTCGCTTAAGTTGCCGACGGCTCTCTCCTGCCGTTAGTTTTCCTCTCAGATCCACACGTTCCCTCTATCCACGTCCACATCTGACTCGTTATGATGCGCCATCTTGTTTTCTCAATTCACTCTGCGATCTTACCTTCGGTACGCTACATTTCAGCCTTAACTTTCTGAGACTCAGATATAGATATAAGTCTGGCAGCATCTTATCATAGCCAGCGCCCATGGAGCTGGCAGCTGAGAGAAAGCAGTAGGTACATTGCGTTTCCAGTACTTCAGATCCAGCTCATACGCTACGTCAACCTTTCCGCAGCTTCATTGTGCGGTTCAGTATGCAGCAATTCGGTCATATCCATGATCATCAAGCCCTCTATTCTGCCAACCGTGACCGTGAGCGCCGTGTCTCTTCTCGGTCACTAATCTCGATGCGAAGTCAGGCTTTCTGAAACACTTGGATTACAAAAATCGATCCAGTTGACCAGAAACTTGAAGGCTGTACCCCACGACATGTTCCATCCATGAATATCGTTTGGAACTTCTTTTGATAGCGAGGACTGACATCACCAAATGGGTAATAGGTAAGACCGGTGGGCGTATTTGCACCGATGGGGAAAACGATATGGCACTGACAGATCTTTCAGTTGCACAGGGGCCCATGACGGCGTCGCCCGAGTTGCTCAGTTTTCGGGCATCCATCCGTCAGTCGGACGGACGTGAGCTCAAGTGCTATATCGTAGAACGCGATGAAGATGGCAAGTAAATCATTCTAGTGCTAGAAGCCGATGATTCGAAATTGTCGTGTATTTCTCCTCCACCTCCGCAGCAAGGTGCGAACTCAGGGTCATTTATTAGCCGAATCTGCGCTATCAACATACGCATGACTGACCGCTATACGGCCAGGTCTGCCCAGGCCAAGCAACCATCTACTCTCCGACTTACACACTTGCACTACACCTTCCCAAACAGGTTGACGGCGATGGCGGCCTGGGTAACTTCGCGTTCTGTCCGCGCTCTGCCACCCAGAACCTCCCGAGCTACACGCTCCTAAAGAGGCTGTGAACAACTCGCGCGCGAATTGTCGGGGCCAGGATTTCTTGGTCAACTCCACGAAAGGGTTCGCGAGGGTCTCCCAACGGTTTTTCAAATTGCCTGACGATGGAAAGTCTCTCACATGCTTCCGTCCATGAATACGATGGCATCGAAGCTTTGGGTCACATTGTCCGAGCGTGTATTTTCGTTTGTCCTTTGTGAGTACCACGGCTGGAACAAAGGGCGACTCGAAGAGATGGTTCGGCTGTTTTTGGACTCGTCTCTTAGCAATGGCGGCGCATCATGAAGACATGCAACACACGTACGGCATATACGTAGCCAACTATGGGCTTGCTGGCCTGACATCAAGGATGATAAATCCTCATCATGCACGACGAGCACTTGCATCAGCCACATGGTGCCGGTGTTGCCGCGGCTACCGACAACCTAAAGAGGACCAGGCGTCTGGAAGCCCTTAATTAAGAGGCTTCGTGAAAAACGTTAGGAAGAGCTTGGTAAGGTTCCTGAGACAGGTTGCTGAACCCATCTGGAGGCCAAGTAAAAGGCTGTGGATTATGATTAAGGTATCTGAAAGTAGTAGACATGGGCTCGAGCTTATCTCTAACCGTTCTTAAATGAGCCTTTCGGATGTCAGCGCGACAGCAGCTGTCCTGGGCGGAGCGCTGAGGGATTGCGAAATGTCATGAGTCATACGCTATAACACCTGCATTGATGTACGCATACTGTACGTGATGGTCTTCAGCGTTGTATATCTCCATTCGAAATGTACACTATGGCGATAGCGATGACGTGCAGAAAGAAGAAGCGGAATAATGATCATGTCCAACTTATTGGTCATCGACCTTCCAACACCAAGAATCCAAATTTGAGGCCACCTTTGTGCTCGAGAGCGCCATCGAAGGTGGCCATTTGTGTTCGGAAGTGGAAGGCTTTAGAGTGGTGCGTAGAGCATGTTCTAGGAAGTGCATGGAGACTTGCCGACGTTCGCCGCTTCATCACTCTCTTCAAGTTACCAAATCGGGCCTAGATAGTAATTGAGAGCCACGTGTTTAGGAACTTATCGCCTTGACGATGGCCGTCTTCGGTTCTAACTGCGACTAACTGCTGCATCTCAGAGCCTCAGTATACAAACGACCATCCTATAAGCGACACCGTTTTCAGGATTCGTGGCCACAGCAACTCTTCTCTTCTATTTGAGATGCTCTCCGCTGTCCCTACGGCAATTCAGCGGCCCACAAACATCGTGGGTCAGTACTAGATGGGCTAACTCTTTGTCTTCCCTAACTTGTCTTGGTCAGACTGTTATTTCCTGCCCCATAGCAACCCATCTTTCCCCATCTTTTCGCCCGGCGTCAAGACTCAATTCCTGTCAAATTTTCAGGGATACAGTACGTGACCGCACTTGCCGATCCAGGCGCCGCTGCCTCGGCTCAGTACAACTTTACGTTCAGTCGAGGCAGATGGGCCCACCCTGCATGCCGTTGGTAAGTACGATGATTCTTGCCTACGACCTCATGATAGCGCACTGCTCCACATCACGTCCACCAGAGCCGCGCAACTTTCCGAGTTCGATGTTGATCGTCCTACCTTGAGATGGGGGTCTGGCATACGCAGTGGATACCACGTCCTTTTCGTCCGTGTTTTCTGCGGCCCCGGGCCTCTCACCCACGTACATTATTCTCCACCGTTACCGACGTTCACCCGATGACTCTCGATCGACAAGGCACTTGGCAGATTTCGCCACTAGATCCATAACCGCGCATTATCAAAACTCTATCGGGTATCCATCGGTTTCGCGTACTCCTCGGAGCAAGCGTATTTACACTAAATCACCAGATGGGACAGAGGTCGTTCTGCCAGCTGTATTAGCCTCAACTGATGTCCGAGGCTGGACCGTCTGCGATTGAATTGCGAGCATCTCAAGCTTTCTGCCTTTGGTGGCGTATCATCGAGATGCCGGCGCTCTACAAACTGGTCTGGGCTTTCCGGGCTGGGAACCTGTGCCTGGGGTAAACATCGCTGTACCGGTGAGAAGCTGAGATCCTCCGATCTGCCGTATCCCTTCTTACTCACGGGGTCCAAGATTTGACTTTGATAGCTTCTTAATTATGGCTCCAACCCGCGAAGCTGCTGGGGCGCTGTCGTCGGAACATCCCTCTCACCAGATCTTTCTTTATCTCACAACAAATGCTTGCCTGGATTATGTACGCGTCAGCTGGATTGGCTTAAGAGCACGGAGCTTGGGGACGATCCTGTCACCGTACCATGGTATTCCGCACGCCCACCCATCTCGAATCTCTAGTTCCCTCTCCTGCGGAGCAGGTGCCGCAGTCCAGGACATGGTCGGGCCTTTTCACCCTGGCTTCCCCAGATGCAGGACGTGGTACATACCAGGATATCTACGTGACCGCTGCAGAGACTGACGGCGACAGGTGGGGAGATAGCTGTCTCTGTCAACGTGATATCACAGCCTGACGCATCTCCACAGCCGGATGGATCTTTGGCCAGGGCACCTCTATGTTTACCTCAGCCAAAGGCGCGCGGGTCTACAGGACATCGTGTCATGGGTCGCACATCACAGCCCACCCGTCTGTACATTCATGCCCGATAACCATCCCGATCCAGCTTATACCACGGCGAATCATGGGAATTTCTTGTCCTTTTCCCAACTTTTGCTTGATAACCAAATGGTGAGTTGTATACGTGGCAGACAGTCCCATGAGCTAACGGAAGCGGCTCCTCAGGTTGCCTTTGCTCCCTGGAATGTCCCGGACAGACTTCCGGGAGCAGGGATCATGATCTATCCGACACCCACATCGGGCTCAGTCCTCGTCGGGGCCATGTTTCTTTCGGGGCCGTTTCCAAACTTTATCACCTTTTCTCAACAAAGTTCTGCTTCCGGTTCTTCAATACAATCCCCCCAGACCGCACTCTACCAGACCGGCGGCGCATCATCCACATTTAGAACGCTGGAGCCCACTCTGTCCTCGCCTTCTCAACGTCATCATCCCTACGGAGGCCCCGCGGAACAGAGCCTCGCCGCTTCGTATCCGACTTCCTCCACACCGTGGCAGGGATCCAATCGAGGAGGGCGATGAGTGCGATTCTCCTCGATCGCCCGAAGATGACAAGTCAGCAAGCCCGAGCCTTCGTACCCATGTTGGACCACTGTGTCCCACCAGCGCGCCGGTTGACACGATCATATACCCATTTCGCCTTTACGCCGCCTTTCCCTGCCTCGGATACCCCATATATACCCACCCGACTCGTTTCTGCTTTGACTTACCTATCTTGTATTATTGCTGTATCGATCATTGCTGATGTCTTATGTAGGTGTTTCGCCGGTATCCAACATTCGGCTCGTCGTAAAGGATCATTATCATTAACACAAATGTCCATGTCGCTAGTGTAATTCTACATCGTAGTATAACGCGCATGCCCGCTCGGGCCGATATGTGGAGGTGTCCAGATAAGTCAGGCAGTACGACCTTCTGTTTCCTTCTTGTCTTGTTGAAGAAGCAATCCCTCCTTCTCTTGCTTGTATTGCCTCGGAAGGAACGCTAACCCCAGCCCATACAATGCCCAGAAGACCTGCTCAACGGGTGAGTGAACAGCTTACAGGAATAAGAGGTATAGCTTACGATGATCAAAGCTAACCAAGCATGCTTGGCAGACATTGGGACGGGGTGCAAATTACCCGTCACAAATGCCCATTCTGTATAGAGACCGTAATGGACCTGTTCAAGCGTGTAAGTTGCAGCATGCCGAATAGGCAAGTTGGCGCTCTGACCTGATATGCAGCAAGAGCAAGGATCGCAATGCCCAGGATGGCATGGAAATAGTTTTGAGGAGGGCGATGGACAATAAAAATGGACGGCGTGCGGACGAAGTGGATGAAGGCCCCCAGGAAAAGCTGGACAAGGTACAAAATCAAGAGTGCGAGTCCGATTTTCTGATTATTGACACATCGATTTGAATAGGGCGAAACTCCACGATATGGCAAGGTCACATACCTGATGCCTATCCTTAAAGTGACCGCCTGTGAAGCTCTGCGACGTCGTTTGGTGTCCTAATGCCCATCCAGCGAAGATAAGAGGTCCAGAGATGATGAAGTTGGTAATCCAATGCGCGAACCACCATCTAGCGACTTGTTAGGATGACCATAAATCACCAACGCAAAAGCGTGTGTTCGCACGCACCCATTAGAGAATGTGCGAACATATCTAGCCACGAGGACTCCGAGAGGTAGAAATATCAAAAAGGCGATGGAAGATATCAGTCCATGGTTTCGGGCCTTTTTCTCGAGGTCAGTCAGTGGCAGAGAGATAGTTGGGGAAGACATGGCGGGATTGGAAGTAGATGCTGAGACGAAGGCAAGCACTCACCAGGATAGAGCATTGGTGCGCTTATAAGGCTGCTTGGGAACATGATGTTTCCCATGCGTACTGCTCTCTCCGGGCTAGTACAACACCTGAGAAAGGCGTCTTCTGATTGGTCGTAAGATGTCTGCGGGCGAGCTGCGGAACCTGTTCAGGAAGGAAAACTCTCAGCAGATCGTGAGCAACTCCCACCAGACGAAACACTTCGAGATCGGCACGTTACACTTGTCATACCAACTGGACTTGCTTTGCACAGCTTGCTGCTTCCCGGCAGCTATATATCACGGTCCTCGATCGCTTTAAAGACTTGTAACGGAATTCCGCAGCAGCGTCCATTCGATCCAGAGATGTACCAGGGTCAAGAACACACCATGTGGCCGAGCACGCCGATGTCCTTTTTGGGCGTTTGAGCGTGAGTCGTGCTTAGGAGGGTTCAGCCACTCTCACCGAGTCCAAGTACCAGGTCCAGCTATAGACTCGCGTGTCGGCTCCTCGGTTGAATATCGTAAACCAAACTCGAGCGTGCGGAGGAACTCTGTGAACTACATAGCATAATCGACTGCGACATGAGAACAATTCCCAACTGCGGACAAATCAAAAATACAACGGAAAAACCTGCATGACACATTACACATTCGCAGCTACGCCCCACTGCGGATATTCGCAGCTGCCTTCACCTTCTTCGTAGGAGCAGATGGCGCCCACTCGTCATCGCTATCTGCAGCTCGCTTCCTATTCCGCGGCTTCCTTGGTGTCGTCGTCGCGTCGTCTCCGCTCCCATGTGCATTGCCACTCCTTCCCAGCTTCCGCGGGCTGTTCGTAACTTCCAAAAGGTTCTCCACCGTATCGTCATCGTCGCTATCGGCTGGGTTGAAACTCGCAGCACCCTGAGAGCCAGCGTTCTCAGAGCCACGACTGTTATCAACCTTGGCCTTACGCGACCTGGACTTCTTGGATTTGGCTTTCCTTGGTCTCTTGGGCGACGGCTGAAATTCTGTGCCATTCTTCACTGCCCATTCGATCTCGATGATCCTACACATATCCAACGCAGCGTGCACACGTGCGCCAGAAGCACGATTAACAAAGGAATGTGGAGATTACGCCATCAGCGGGTAAGTTTATACAAAAAGACTTGAATGACGAAGAGTATCCACCTCTCTTTCAGCTTGACATTATCCGGCACATAGGTCTCCGCCCTGCGATACAGATCTAGCGCATTTTGGAGATCTCCCCTAAAGCTGAAGTCAGTACTTGTATATGCGAACATGACAGGATCCAACACACTTCTCCGAGTGAGCTCTGGCGAGAGCAACATACGCACGACCTGTCTTCTTCCGGGAAACCGGGGACAGGCCTTCTTTGAGCGTGAGCTCCTTGTTGCCTCGTTCGCTAGCAGTACACATGTAAGCTGCATCACTAATGACACACATCGCACATGACTTACTATTTACTCTCCAGGTCCTGAAGCCGCTTTCGCAACTCGTTGTCAAGGTCCTGGTGTCGTTTAAGGAGGGGGGTGAGCAAGCCGGAGGGAAGCTGCGGTGACTCCTGTTGCTTAGGCTCAGCTTCCGCCCTTTCACGCGCGCGGCGTTCCTCCTCTTCTTTCAAGCGCTCTTCTAACCGTCGGGCTACCTCGGCTTCCACCGCCTTCGAGATCTGAATGGCAGACATAACGAGGGTTATCAGTCTGTTTAGCTGGTCAATTTCCCGCTCCACTCACCCTGTCATCGATCTCTTTCTCGGAAAGATTCAATCCCTGACTGTCTCTATGACTCTGAACCGTGCCTATACGACTCTCCCTACGCTTACTCGCCCCGGGATATGGTGCAGACCCTCCTACAGCTGAGATGCGAGGAACACGTGAAGGACCTGCTAACCCGGACAGCGAGCCCGCGTTTCGCGAAGAGACAATCGATGGTCGCGAGGGACCCGCAATAGACTGAACAGGCAAGTTTGCGGGTTTGCTTGCAGGGGCTGGCGCCTGTACGGCTGCAAAATGTTGCTTTGGTGCTGGCCTATTATCTATAACATAGAGTGTCAGTGGTGCCGAGCAGGCGCAAGACATCGTAAGCGTACCTCGTTCATTAACCACTGGTTTGTTCTCAATGTTCTTCGTCCGGACAGCGAAGCTAGAGTATTCCATGTCACGACCTCTGAATATATAAAACAAACATGTGGCGCTTACTTCAGCGTATTGAGGGTGTCCTGTCGAAACTTTGATCCCGGTGCTAGGTTGCAGATGAGTAAACCAACGGATGCGCCGCCGAGCGCATCCTGCAAAATCCTCGTCAACTTTGAATTGCGATATGGAATTCGAGGCTAGATGAAGTATATATGGGTGTGAAGTCATCACGGATGCAGCTGTAGCGAATACACGTACTGCGCCTTGATTCAGTGCATGGACGACTTGTCCGAGAACACTGAGGGACTTGTTAATAGCTGCAGATTCCGCCATCCTGGATGGGTCATTTCCAGTAAGCTGGGCGCGTTCGTCAGCTTGACCGAGACTCATATGAACAGCCGAGGCTACCTTGTTGTTCTCTGAGCCCGCGAGGTCGACAAGATTGATTTTGCCAGTAATAACTATTTGAAGGGAGTCAGTCATTTGGCCATAATCACCTAGACAAAGCTACTAACTCTTGTTTTCCGCTTGGTTGGTCATCTTCACTTCTATAGTCACGATGGCATGTGACCGGGAAGATGCCCTGTTCAAGAGTGTGGCGCCTACAGATCGCTGTTTGTTGGCCATGCTATTACATGCAACCAATTCAGGAGGCCAGCAGGTTTCTCATGACAAGATGACGCACGAGTACAGCTTCTCAAACTCCTCGGCTGATTCGATCGCAGTCGAATTGAGATTGGCAACGAAAACTTGCCCTGCATCGTTCTCTCTGACCGGCAGCTTCTGCGCCTAGATACGAAGCAGCAAAATCAAAAAGATCAGGGCCATTTCGCTCCTCCGTCTCATCAAACGGAAGACACGACTCACGTTGTCGCGGTCGACCATGAGGTCGTAGACTTCGTCCTTGTATATCTCCATATACGAAACGGAAATACTTGTTTGGTGCTGTTCTATGGATGCTCTACGCTCGAAAAGGGCCTTTATAATGACCGTCTGAACGTCGCATAGGATACCTCTATCTAAGAACACGTACCCTGACGACCCGCGGGATGACTCCTGGATCCGTCTTTGTGCCTTGCATAGTGTGCGTCTTCCCCGAAGATGTCACGCCGTACGCGAAAATAGTCACTGTCTGAACTCGCAAGGAGGGGATTGAGTCACGACGTCATGACCGTTGGACGGTTCAGTACAATGTAATTCACGTACCACACCACTATACACCACGTCGATTAATGGCTCTACGTCATTATGAAAGATATCTTCTTGGGTTGAAGTATGGTCATAGCATGAAGAGATTCTGGATAGCAACAGCAACGCTGCCCTGTAAGCCAAGTCAACGCGGAAGCAGTAATAAGGCACCTACGGAAACCTGAAAACCTGTGAATTGTCCCGTGGATTGGTAACGCATATGCAGGAAGGCCCGTCGTCGCTAGGTTCAACTCGAACACCTTCATCAAGGAGCTCGCCCTTGATGGAGGGGCGCAACCGTGCTGCAATCTTGACCTTGTGAGAGTTCGCCATCAGTGCTATGTGGTTATAGCATTAAATGAATGAGAAGGTTATGGGTATCTGAGTCGTTGTGAAGGAGGTTGTAGAGCCACGAGTCGCAAAGCCAACGTGAAAGCTCGATTGGCGGACTTCGAACACGACGCGTTTGGACCATGTGACCGCGAGCAAACCGTTTATTGCACTAGGTTACTAGGGCCAGTGCTGCAAATATGTGTCCCCTCAAAGATCTGTCGGCACAGTAGAGAGCGTACAATACAGTAAATATACATGGGTACATATCAAATCTGCCAGTCCAATACATCTCGTACACGTGCTAATATAGACCATATCATACCCGGAGCATCGTTTGCCTGCGCATAGGCCATCACTACGGCACGCAAATCGACTCCATCGACCCCTTCAATGCGTGCGTCGGCTAGTTGTCTCGTATTGGGCAGAAAAAGCAGAACGATCGTCACCTTCCGCAGACTGCCCTTCTGTGTTGCCGACCCATTAGTCCGGAACAGGTACGTCAGCCGGAGCTCGTTTTCGGACACAGAGTGAGAAGAGTGCATGGAAATCAAGGCACGATGTAAGGCTAGTTGGGCAGTATACCTAGGATCCCTCTTTTAGCACCGCGATACCTCAAAATGTAAACGAAAAGAACACATACCAATCGTTGAGACCAACAACTCGTCCATCTTCGGCCTCATCTCGTACTTGTATCGCGCTGACTTCCTTTTCGACCTCTGACTTCTCGACACGCAGTCGCTCCGCTTCCTTCGCTCCCTCTCTCACCCTTTCCTTCACCCTTACCACCTGCTCGTTTGCATGCTGAAGTTCATCCTCTAGCATTTGCATGTCTGATACTTGAAGCGCAAGCTTGTCCTCGGCGGCAGGTATTGTCAAGCGAGGGTGAGGGTGGGCTTGCCGGAGTCTTTTGATTGCAAGGCGTGCGTCAAGAACACTTTGTGTGAGCGTCACAGTGTCATTTGTCAAGTCTCTGGCCTTGTTATAATCTAACGCAACAGTAAGTGTGTGTATTGAGATGTAAAGGCCGACTTACCATGCTCTACTAATGGTGCTAGCCGTCTGATATCATCGTACTTCTCTGCTAGCCTCAACTTTGCCGCTTTTAATGCTTCCTTCTTTCGTTGGTTGCTTAGGCGCAGATCCGCATTGTCGTCTGCAGTGATTGCAGGTGCTTCATCGTTAACGATTGTCTTCACGTATTTGTCTTTCGCGTTCTGTTCCAGGTATTGAAACTTGAGCTTACGGAGAAAAGACTACGGGCAGCATGCGTATGAGGGCTAATCATGCAGATGGCTGAGACGGTACCATTTGATCTGCGACATCAGCCGCTATTGCAGAAGGAGGCCTTATACTAGCACTTGAGCTTTCACCTCGAGTTATTGACCACTCTTCAAGACCATCGATGGGTTTTGAATTGAACTGGTCTCGCGACTCAAGAAGGTGAAGGCGCGTCTTCTCAAACGATGTACGCAATTTCTTGGCGTCATCAAGGTTTGGCTGATGAGATGGTGTTTCGTTTGTGAAATTGCTCATTATGCGAAGAGAGGTGGGTGTTTTGGGGGTTGGGTACCAGAAGGGAGAGCAAGAAGCGAGCGGGAGCCCCCAACGTCACGCTGTTGAATCCGAAGCGCGTCGCGACGCGTCGATCACGTGTACAAGGGCTATTACCGAAATGATATTCTTTGGCATCGTAGCGGCGTTGACACGCCAGTTCCCGACTCCCGAGAAACCAAAAGATTCAAATCAAGAAAGAGATTTCTTGGGCCACATTTGTAGCACACTGGGGGGCACGATCCAATTTGAGCTAAGAAGAAATTGAGAAAACATCGAGCTTAAATCCGGGATGTAAACCTGATTAGACTGCCACATAGACTTAGAATACATTGTTAATCTTATCCGAGATCTCTTCCCCGTTTGTCACCGAAAGAGATTGGTTATTTATCCAAAGCATACAGGGTGAAAAGATTTCAGAGAACATTTGACATTTCTTCAGCGATAAAATCGATGTCCCTTTGTTCCAAGTGATTTATGCTAAGATAACATTTGAAATGTTTCCGAAAATGTGTTCTTGATGTATCCTTTGGATAAATAGCNAATANNTTTGGGAGATAAATGGGGAAGAAATCTTGGATGAGATAAACAATGTATTCTAAGTCTATGTGGCAGTCTAATCGGGTTTACATTCCAGATTTAAGCTCGATGTTTTCTCAATTTCTTCTTAGCTCAAATTGGATCATGCCCCCAGTGTCTACCCTCTCGTGGGATGAAGCACTGCAATATTGTCATGTGGCTAAAGTGCTCGAGCCAGCCGCAGTGAGCTCGTTCTAAATGCCGGTGATCAATGTACAAGGCAGTAGCCCGGATTAGCCTGGTTATAGTGATAGCCAAAAGCAAAGCAGGAACTTTCTTCTGGAGGGGTACAACAAGGTGATCATGAAGTCTGATCTACCTTAAGACCATACCGAAGAATGTGGACATCAGATTTTAAAAAAGCACTTCACCAACACTGGGGGCACGATCCAGCTTGAGCTAAGAAGAAATTGAGAAAACATAGACTTAGAATACATTGTTAATCTTATCCGAGATTTCTTCCCCATTTGTCACCGAAAGATATTGGTTATTTATCCAAAGCATACAGGGTGAAAAGATTTCAGAGAACATTTGACATTTCTTCAGCGATAAAATTGATGTCCCTTTGTTCCAAGTGATTTATGCTAAGATAACATTTGAAATGTTTCCGAAAATGTGTTCTTGGTGTAACCTTTGGATAAATAGCCAATATCTTTGGGAGATAAATAGGGAATAAATCTCGGATAAGATCAACAATGTATTCTAAGTCTATGCGGCAATTTAATCGGGTTTACATCACGGGTTTAAGCTCGATGTTTTCTCAATTTCTTCTTAGCTCAAATTGGATCGTGCCCCCAGTGCAATCTCACCAGCAGACGCGACATACAACCAAACAACGCGTACCAAACACATGTTATATCACGTGCCATCAATACGAACAACCAGCCGACAGAAACCCTCCTCTCTTCCGATTCGAGAGTCGGGAACCGACCGGCGCCTCGTCTGCAGTCCTTTCGAGTGTTCCGGCTCGCTCAATGCTCAGCTCATTTGAACGAAGCGGTCGCCTGCTCACTGTCACCGAGCTATGATCTACAGACGTACGATCCTTGGTCTGTTAAGAAGTTTTACGGCACGATCACTGCGTATGAATTGCCAGGCGCAGATACTCCAGACAAATTGATGATGTGCAATTAGTCGCGATTAACTGGGGATTGCAGAAGTGCGTGTTATAGAATAAAGCAAATCCACGGGGTAGTATAAGGCAGGATATGCTGCAATCCGGACACCTCAGGAAGAGCCGGTGTGGACAGCATCCAGTCGCGGCACGGTAGCGAAATAATGCTCTCCGGTCATGCCGCCTCGAGGAAGTTTACCGTAAACTTCTTTCTTCTGCGAGTTTGTAAGCTTGACATCGAGGTGCACATATGGCTTGAGCTTAGAATGGAAAGTTGGTCAGTAATGATCCAGCGAAGAGGAACGCCGACGTACTGGTGAATTGTTGATTTCTTCCACGGGTGGGGCGACAAAGAAGCGCACTTGTTCATCTACAAGACGATATTTGGCTTTTCCAGAGACGACATGCTTTCCGGGGGCACCGGTGCGGTGACCACCAGGCAGGTATGCTTGCCGTGTGCCTAACATAATCCTATACGTCAGATTGTTTGCGCTTTCATTGAAGTAGGGGATTTACCTTTGTAAAAGTCCTTGTTCCCTCGTTTGGGTGTCAGAGCACGCCTAGAAGCCTTAGAAAAGCATGCAAGCGTAGGGAACATGGCTGTAGTCGGGAAGAGAATCGCGCTGTAAAGTGACGTGACGGCGCAAGCATAAGTGTCACGGCGTTACTGGGTGACCACGGCCCCCACATCTTGCCAACGACGTTGAGTTCACGAGTTCCAGGTAGACATTTTTGGGGTTCTACCAGTTCTCCTCACATACCCCGGCAAAACACATGACTTCAATCTTTTACTCCCTGGTCTATCTGCATTTCGAACAGAGCACCAATTAATAACCTGCCAGACTACCCCGACTGCCTGTGCCTACTGCAAAGCCGGATGTCGCGAGCGGGCGAAGAATGGCCCCGATCGAACTGATTTTTAGCAGACATCGGGCAATCATACTTCTCCGTAGATCCGTCATCTTTCACGCCAGGTACATTCGGCTTAATGACTGCCTGCTTATCTGCCGCAGGGTCTTCCTTCGCATGAGATGACTGACTGTCTCCTTGCAGCTCCTGACAGCTGAAAAGACACCATTCTCGGATAATAGCTACGTATTCCATTGTCCAGCATATTGACAATCAATGAATCATGGACGATGTGCAGGTCCCTGACTTGACGGCCCGAGGTACTGGGCGCGACACTCGCCTGATGGGTGAAAACGGAGATTAGATTTTCTGAATCTGATTACGCGGGTGTCCGTTGTTGGTTCCCCTTGATCATATCAGATAAGCGTCGTCCTTGGCGCGGTGGCCACATTCTGGTCTCAGCTGGGTCCCATTCCTACGAGGAAGCACCGGACTATCAATGTGTTTCGGCCAACCTCAGCAGCTTCAGCTATATGCACATGGTCTTGTATTCGCCAGCGTTGGAGAGAAGGCAAGCATTGAAATGATGGTTGCCATTAATGACATATCTTATCTGACAAGAGCCCCGACCGTGATCGGTGACGTGCTTCCAGGTCTTATCTGATATCACCATGCTGTTGATCTCAAGTTCCACAAGCCTCTTTTCTCTTGGAAGATCCCTTCTTGACCTTCCTCCGGTTCTTCACCGCCGAAATTATCCTTTCTGGTGACTCCCGCATGGCAAATCCCCCCACATCATGGCCCGTCTCGCGAGGTTTTGCCCGAGTTTGCAATCCAGTCGCCTGGACTCGGAGGATGATGATACACAGCGTCTTGGCCGTTTCTTCGTTTTCAGGGCACTCTACCTGGCTGGCCCCACCTATAAAGTCATCCGGCGTTCTGGGTAACAAGGCCGTCCCCTCCCACCGCTCGCAGCATCTCGTATCTTCCGTCTAGGACGGACGCGAGTTTTAGGCATGACGGATTCGGCACCCATCTTAGCCCAGGTTAACCCCGACAAGGTTCTCCGCAAGGCGAGGGCTGCCAACTACCCAAAGCAAGTATGGTACTTCATTGCCGTCTTCATATTCCTCGTCGGCATTAGCAATGTCGTTTCTCGTCTCTTTGCCATTTCTCGGAGACGAAGCGAGGCTCCGAAGGATGTGGAAGGGACCCAACGTTCGCTCACGTCCAAGATCTCGTATCGCCGAGTGCCTGTCGCGATCATCAATGCGTTTCGGATGGTTGCGTTCCGCACGGTCATCCCGTTGGGTGGAGGCTTTACCATGAACTTGGCCGAAGCTTTCACCACTGCAACGTATATCATTATCCTGTTTGTTTGGGCTTTAATCAACAGTGCGTTCCAGTGTTCTGTTGTTGTCTGAGTTTTGCTGACACCAAGAATCAGCGACCAACTTGGCCGGCGGGAAATATGATCCTACCTACTATGCGAACCGAGCTGGCGACATTGCGGCTGCTCAAACGCCCCTCATAGTTGCCCTTGCCATGAAGAACAACCCGATATCTTGTATGTTTATTCTGCGTTATGAAGACGAGTTGTACCGACGGCGAGTTTTCAGTTATCACAGGAATCAGCTTCGATAAAGTAAGTTTTGGGTCCTCGATAGTTGGGTTTCGCTGACGACACCCATAGCTGAACTATCTGCATCGAATGTGCTCTCGTACTATTTGCATACTTTTGTGGGTTCATGCAGGTGGTAGGGTAAGTCCTTCATCCGTTAGACTTGAACTTCCGGCCCTAATTCACGTGCGCGCATATAGATTAGTCTGGGGTGCGTGCAAAAGGTCTCTTCTGCAGTTGATCCTCTTTCTTACTCGTCGCGGTAGCTTGCATGGCGACATATCCATCAAAACGGCCGTCTTACGATGGGGAATCGTTGCTATCGTTGCTTTGACCTTGCTCTGCATCGTGTCCATCAGGCCTGCTCGTCAATTGGAGTACGAATACTTCCTCATTGTCCACTTCCTCTTTGTATTGTATGTATCTTTGACGTCTACTTGATCGTCCTGTACTCATCATATTTGCAGCTTCTTCCTTCTTGGCGGGGTCATCCATGCCCGTCATTTCGAGTCAGTCTCGCGATCTGTTACTTACGACTCAACAGCTAACCGTGCCTCAGCAAGGACTCATATCTCTGGCCATCGTTCCTCCTCTGGGCATTGGACCGTTTCATTCGCTTTGTGCGGGTCGTCATCTTCAATCACTCCTACTTTGGATTCAAGTCCGGTCTGGGCACCTTCGACGCCACCGTAGAGCCTGTCGCACCTGGATATGTTCGACTGCGGTTCCGTCGCCCAAAGCATCTCCATTGGTCTCCTGGACAGAGCGCGTATCTTACGATGCCGGGCGTCTCACAACACCCCTTCGAGGCTCATCCTTTCACCATGGCAAATGCGGATATCTCGCACAGAACTTCTGATGCTGCCGCCGCCATCTCTGGCCCAGCCTTTTCGGAGAAGGATAAAGCAAACGCTGACATGGCGCTGGCTGCAACCGGAAAAGATATCGTGTTCTTGGTCAACGCGAAGGAAGGGTTCACAAAACGTCTGCGCGATATCGCGTCTTCCAGCGGAACGTTGAAAGTGTTTCTCGACGGTCCTTATGGAACTCCGCCTTCGGTGCACAATTTCGGCAGTGCTGTGCTCATTGCCGGTACGTATAAACCCCTCATACCCGGTAGTGCCCATCAGCTCATAGCATAATGATAGGTGGCTCTGGAATCACATTTACGATGCCCATCTTGGAAGACCTCGTTCAGTAAGCTACCCCATCATTCACTTTGCATACCATATGATTTACAAACCACATGGCAGTCGGGCGTGCCACAAGCCCTTGGTTTGCAGGAACGTAACGTTCATATGGATAATCCGTCATGTCGGTACGTACAAGATGCATTTTTACGCGTCTCAGGACTGATAGGCTCCTCTGCCAGAGCACATCGACATGGTCTACGAGGATCTGAAGAAAGTCCTCGCTGCAGCGCCTGAATCACTTTCTGTCGACATTCGTATCTTCGTAACAAATTCGACGACAGACCTAGTCGGAAGCGAGGAAGCATCAATTGACACCCAGGTGGAGCAAGGGGAAAAGGGTGATCCTATGAGCAGAATCATGAGTTTATCCCGGACGAAGGTCGAGAAAGGACGACCCGACGTACCCCAACTGCTTGACGAAGTCTCCGCCACGGCGCGAGGAAGAATGACCGTCAATGGTGCGGCTCGCGTTCTTACCACCCATTCATCTTTGCTGACGATATCTATCAGTGTGCGGCCCATACGGACTGGCAAATTCTGTGCGAGGGGCGCTGTGCACCCCTTCTGGCTTGTCAAACATCTTGCATGGTGGACCCAGTGTCGAGCTGTATATCGAGGCTTTCGGTTTTGCAGTAAGTCTCTTCACCTTCCAATGTCTACGCTAGGGTTTCACTAAACGATCAACAGTAAACATGGATGCGATGCACACCAACAAAAAAACCAAGTCACTGTATTGATAACGACTACTTTGTACTCACGAGATGTCATGACCTGCCCGATGTAAGACGACGATTTTATTAGATGATAGAACATAGCCCGTTACGATTTCTCGTCGAAGGTTGACGTTTAAGTCAGTGACTCAGTGAGTACTGAGTCGAGGTACTTCGCTCGAACGTGCTGCTTGATCATGTGACCGAGCGGCTCTGGCACGTGAACAGGCGCGTCGCGGTGATCATGCCGATGGTGTCCACCGTCAGCCTCCCCCAGGTGAAACTGAAACGGGAGCTTATCTCATGGTGCCAGCCATGATCGAGTTATATATTCCACAACTTCGTCTTCAACCTCTACACTTGCATCTTAAAGTTTTACCTCGTTTCATCATGTCTTCAAAGCAAACCACCTTCCTCTTTGTCGTGCCCTCCTTGAACACCAAACGTCACAGCAACAAGCCTCCCGTTTCTGCTGCTAAGAAGCAAACCGTCTCTTCCGCCATGCAAGGACAGAATAAAACCTTGTCTCGGACAGTAACACGCAAGGTTATCAACACCCTGGGCCTGATCGTGCCCCCGCAACCGAAGGTGCCTTTAAGGAAGCCTGCACCTACATCAAGCGATGTTCATCGGCACGCGACGGCTGCTCGGGCTGTTAAGCTGGCTCTAGGGATGAAGCAGAGAGCGCTGGCACCTCAGACAGATCCTCGCTCTTCTCCGGCTTCGACGGTACGCAAACCATCTACTTGGGCTGAGCGACAGCGCAAGATACGGCGTGGGGATATGTCAGCCACGGAACCACTCCGTCAGGTTTCGAAGATGCCGCCGGTGAAAGCCAACGCTATCCCCTGTCGCCTGCCTCTTGCCATTCACAGACTGCCTTCCAAGGGCGCAGTGACAACTAGGGTTTCTAAGGCGGCCGCTTTGACACCACGCAGAAACCCCCAGTCACCAACTCGAGCCTGTCACTCACCGAGAAAGCCTGTTACCTTGAAGACGACCACTCCTAAGGCGGCCATCCTGGAGGCCACTCCACTGAAGGCAGCTCCTCCGATGACGGTCCCTCTGAAGACGACACCCCTGAAGACGACACCTCTGAAGACGACATCTCTGAAGGCGACACCTCCAAAGCCAAAGGCGTCCCCTGTGAAGGTGACTACTCTGCAGGCGATACCTCTGAAGCAGACACCTCTGCAAGCGACACCTCTGGAGGAGATGCCTCTGAAAGCATCACTTCAGAAAACGACGCCCGGGAAAGTAACACTTCCGAAAGCGACACCACCGAAAGCGACACCACCGAAAGCGACATCTTCGATGACCACCCAATTAAAGGCGACCCCTCCAAAGACTCCTGCGCCTCGTTTGAAATTCTCAAGAGGGAAGGGTTCCATTCCCGACAGCCCTGTAAGCGAATTGTCTGCTTTTTCGGAAAACTGAATCCCCATCTTCCCTGCCGCAGAAGAATTTGACTCAGTCTCAGCAGGAGAAAGAGACGCCAAACAGCTATCTTCCACCACTAGCAGAGGCCATTGGCTGTGATTCTGTCGTGGGTAGTCCTATTGCCGGTGCGGATGGGAAGACTAGCGCCTGCGCCGAACTCCTTTTCGCTACACCATCGAAGACGACGCCAGTCACCAAGAATAAGGCATCGAACGTCACAAGCCGCCTGAATGGGGCCGACTTGAACGACGATGCTCATCCGAAGAAGACAGTGGTGGAGGAATTGATCGCCAGAAGGAAGAATGTCGATCAGTCCTCACCAAGAACCGTTCCCTCAACCCCCGAACTCACGTTTTCCTCGAGCACGAGCTCGACTATATCCCAACTCGTTGACACGCCCTTCGGATCCCGCCGTATCCGCCGTCTTGTTATCCCCGTATTCGACGAGAGTCAGAGTGTCTCGCGCAACGAAGATGTCTGCAAGGAAGTCGACGCGCTAAGAGCACAGAAGCGGGTCAGGGGCGGCGGCTTCCCCCTCGGTGCGGGCGAGAATGGCGTATCGCTGAAGGCATTCAGCATCATCAACAGAGTAAGACGGGATTCGGGTATGCACGCCCTGACAGAGATCCACATCAACAAGCGAAACGATATCAATCTCGATAATTGATTCGTATGAGTAGCAAGACGACGACGACTGGCCAACCGCGCCAGAGTCATGAAAGGCCAGGAGAGAACCATGAAGACAGAGAAGTGGATTCAGGAGAAGGACGGCGAGAAGATTTATTGAGTCCAAGAGGGTATGCTTGATTACACACATCGTCCGTTCTCCAGATGCGCACAGTATAGTGAAGTGTCCATTCTTGCCTGCATGTTTCGAAATGTCCTAAAGTAGGCCCTGAATGTTATCCTGAATTGACCGAAAAGTTCCGTGGTACTTGAAGTAAGAACGAAGGTTAGTTGAGTCCAAGAAATGGGGTATATAGCTGCTGGAGAGGAGTAACTCGCTCAGTATATGGTATATGTCCCTATCGCACCGTCTGATATGAGTAGGGAACAAGCCTCGTCGTATTTTCGAGCACTTACAGATGCGTGCTTCGCCATCACCGCTGCCCGACACTAACATGTTGCCGTCTGTGCTCAGATCAACAGCAGTGACTACGAGGCATAATTCAGCCAAATTTGTTATTATAGATGTTATCGAGCTTACCTGTGTTTCTATGACCTTGGATCGAGAACAAGGTCTCCCCCGTCTTAAGGTCCCAGAGCCTCACACTTCCATCTCTGGAAGCCGACGCCGCACGAAGCATTTGGCCCTCTTGTAATGTCGCAGTGGCGAGTACACAGTCCTACCAAAAATTATTAGGAGTTGGAAAGGAACAACGCCACCGCCTATATGTACCTTGTGCCCAGCTAAAGTTTTGAGGCAGGAGTTGTCACCACCGCCGTTCAAGATCTCAAGCTGCCATCTCTTCAGGGTGCGATCCAAACTTCCAGTGACAAGCCCTGCTCCCTGCAGGATGAAATGGACACTGTAAACCCCCTGTGCATGAGCCTGCCATCTCGCAATAGCATTTCCCTTTCCTTCATCGGCAGTTATGTTCCATACGCGTACAGTACCGTCCAAGGCGCCAGATGCGACATGCATACCATCAGGAGAGACGGCGAGAGCCATGATCCCCGCATTGGAGTTGCTGAGATCTTCTTCAACAGCAAGGGTGCGGCCATCCTGTTCTGTTTCGGGTGGGATGGATAAGTCCCAAAGACGGATGGTACGGTCGCCAGACCCCGAGATAAGCGTTCCACTATCCGGCGTGAACTCGAGAGCGTAAACTTCGCGTTTATGGCCGGAGAATGTATAAAGCAGCTGCGCTGTCTGCAAGTCCCAGACCTGCAAATTTTCATAAGCCACGGTCTGTAAGAGGTAGTAGAAATTTCACTGACGCGAACAAGCTTGTCTTCAGATCCTGCAGCTAGGAACTTCCCATTCGCGCTCAAAGCAACGCATCGGACATAATTTCTAGTACCCTCCGGTGCTACTTGTTCTAACGCAAGTCTGTGCGTAAATATAGTAGTGAGCACATAATTAGCTCGGAAGGTAGGAGTTCGTGAGTGGCTCACGCTATCTTTTCTTCCGCCACGATGTTGTATAGATGCACCGCTCCGTCAAGGCCGACAGCAAGTAGTTTTCCATCAGTCGAGAACTTCACACCACAAATCACTCTATGACGACGATATGGAAGTCAGAGTCGAAACAATTTCAAAGAAGCAAGGGACGAACTTGTTGGGGACGAATTTGCACTTCAGCTTCACGTCCATCACGCGAGGTACACGCGAATTGAACACAGCCAGCCAGTCGGCCCCCTCCTTCACAAACTCTGGGGAGACGGTGCTCGGGTCCAAATAGTCGTCAGACATGGTAAATGCAGGATATTGTATCGCTCTGCCACCTATAGGTGAGTCGCAGGGAGGATGGACGGCGTAGGAGTACGCACACGTCACAGAGTGGTCTACAAATGCCTCTAAATCACCAAGGAGAAGTTGGGACTAGTACTGTGCCAGCGTGTGTCAGTTGATGGTCTCAGGGCAACATGCCATTACTCACTTACCAGATGCTTGATGTAGGGAGACACTGTGTGACGAGACTAAATACAACAGGTGAGTACAATATATGGAGGAATTTGTGGTGGGTGTTGGACGTTTCCAGGTCCGAGTCTTGCAGAAAACACGATTCTCAGCCCCTCTGCGCTACGGGCGCGTAGCGCCGTAGCGCATAGCGTTCGGATAGTGCCGCGTTGGCAATTCTTCAAGATATTTCCCTTCGTCTATAGCGTAGCGTGTAGCGTGTAGCACGTAGCGTACATCCAAATCGAGTTCAATTCAATCGTGTTTGATTCCGATTGTGTTCGTAGCA